>JAOTRI020130661.1:0-11440 GCA_028564885.2 Zoanthus sanctaehelenae
TATGTTCACACTTTGTGCCCAAGCACTAAGTGTACATAGTATAAGGCTATGTTCACACTTTGTGCCCAAGCACTAAGTGTACATAGTATAAGGCTATGTTCACACTTTGTGCCCAAGCACTAAGCGTACATAGTATAAGACTATGTTCACACTTTGTGCCCAAGCACTAAGTGTACATAGTATAAGGCTATGTTCACACTTTGTGCCCAGACGTTGACGTTTTTTCTCAATATTGTCAATCATTGCAACATTTATTGATCTCAAAAAAATCTGTTTTCATCAGAAAAACGAGAAACAAAAACCAAAATTATTTTTGTCAAAAAGACTTGATTTAACCGATGCATTAACAAATCGATCCTTCATATGAATTTGCTTACCTGATCTGACGTTGATGATAAAATTATGTTCTGATTACAGACCCCATCGCCGTTCAGCTGGGCCTAGCAGTGGCAGCGAAACAGACACTCCCCGCAAACGGTACTTAGTGATTTTTGTTCAAATGTCATTTTTTGAATGTAATTGTTTTTGAAATCAACTCGGTTACTTAAAGTTGGACGAAACCTTTTTATTTTAGTGATGTCTTTAATAAATTCATTTATAATTTCTAATGTTCTTTAAACCCACAATTTTTAAAAGCAGCTTAAGGGTTCCTTTTGAACAAGACAATGAGATATTTCAATATTAGTTTTATGTTTTTGTGATTTAGTATTTTGGATTTTGTATGTTAAATATAATTTTTAGGAATTTGATCTTTTTTCTTCTTTAGGTTCTTACATGGTACAGTGTTTATGTACATTCAATGTTTAATATAGCTTAATAACAATAACAATAATAATAATAATAATAATAATAATAATGACATTAATAAATATTTCATGACAACTCTTCTAAAGGGGCTTTTCAGTGTCATGTTAAAACCCCCATCTCCAATATGAGAATCCCAACTGGTAGGAGGCAAACCAGTTGGCTATTTACAAAGCGTGTTAAGTTTGTCCCTGGGATTACCAACGACAAATTCATTCCATACTCTTGAGGTGGGGAATCGAACTGGGGTCTTCCGCATTCAAACTTCTAATTCTGAGGCACGCTGCCTCCAGCTTCGTAGTTTGGGGGAAAGGTCAACAGCTAAACGCTCATAGTAAAGTACTTCTGGCGGAATAAAGAAAAAATGTAATGACTTTGATCATTAATTGACAGGCACCGGTCTACACATGGCTCACACTCGGATGATGACACCGGAAGAAGGAGACGAAGAAGGTTTGTATATTGGGGTCGTTCTGAAAAGATAGCCTAAAACATCTTTCGCTTTTTTGACTGATATTGGTTTTGGCAACCCTCGTGTATGATCTGGCTTACTCCATAATTTCAAAGAATGCTGACAAATTAAAACATATTTTAAGATCGTGACGTGTCAGTGATCATTCATTCTTCACCATTCATCTACTACTCTAGATCTCACCATAGAACCCTGGATGACATTTCAACGGGTTTTTCACGCACTTCAGTTTTCAGTCCGGTCCTTTGTTGTTGATGATGATGTTCCTCTTTGTCCATTTCTTCGTCTTCGTATTTTTTTGCAGTCGTCATCTTCTTTGTTGTCTTCTCCTTTTTTGTCTTCATCTCCTTCGTCTTAGTTGTCTTGGTCTTTTTCTTCTTCTTCCTGTTCTTCTTCTTCTTCTTCTTCTTCTTCTTTTTTTCTTCTTCTTCTTTTTTTTCTTCTTCTTCTTCTTCTTCTTCTTCTTCTTCTTCTTCTTCTTCTTCTTCTTCTTCTTCTTCTTCTTCTTCTTCTTCTACTACTACTTCTTCTTCTTCTTCTTGTTCTTCTTCTTCTACTACTACTTCTTCTTCCTCCTCTTCCTCTTCCTCTTCTTCTTCTTCTTCTTATAACTTTTTTTCCTCTGTCTTATTCGTCTTCTTCTTCTAGTTAATCTTTATCGTTTTAATGATTAATATTTTTTTCATGATAAACTATTTTAGATCGCGGCATCGGCATCGTGCTTCAGGGTTCTCAGGAAGTGAAAGTGAAGGCCAGTCGTCCAGAGGAGGTCGTAGACACCAAAGGTTTGTAACAAAATTGACTATTAAAATTAATAATAATGGTAATAGTAACTTCCTATAATAAATAACAGAACACAGTGTATCCTTTGGGTGTCGCTTGTAGCGAACATGCGATACATACAATCAGCGGTTCAAGTCCATACTGTATAGAGAGTTGATTCAAGGATGTCACTAGCATTTAGACACACACTGTATCTATTCCTAATCCTCGATAACCTGTTAGTGTCCGCAATACACTGTTAACCCTTTCAGACCCAGTGGCTTTATGGCAGCTCCTGAACTTGGGCACAGGATGTACAGGATGTACAATATATATATATATTGGTTGAATAACTGAAGGACGGACGACTTACAACTCCTTGACTCCCTTTATTTCACAAATATTTCGGTCTACTCGACCTTCACCAGTGTGATAAAAACTTTAAACTTTAAATTTGGCTACAGCATTCTGGCAATGGACGCTTAATAAATGTGGCCTATAAATTTATATACGATTAACTGACATAATAAGAATAATATATATATATATATAAACTCAATCTCAATCTGGTATATATATATACCAGGTGTTACGAAATGATATACAAAAGCAATTAAGCACGAACGCTTGCCACATTATGTTTAATATAATTACCTCACATTTCATTTAACTCTTGAATAAAATTGATACAAACGAAAAAGAAAACAGCAACAAACTAAAGAAAATATTTAATTAAGCAATATCTTTTTTTCCTAATACTTTTTTTTGGAATAAGGTTGCATATTTATTTTTTTAGTCGATTTTAAGCTCAAAATTTTCTTACGAATATTCTTACTTTTGGGAATATCGGTTACAAGAAATTCCCATTTTTAAAATGATTGTGATATCAAAGAGTTTCGATGGTAATAGATGTGTATATGGCTTTGCTATTTGGGATTAGAGTGCAATTGTAGTACATGTAATCAGTAATGTTATAGAATAGTATTAAAGGTAATAGATGTGTATATGGCTTTGCTATTTGGGATTGAGTGCAATTGCAATACATGTAATCAGTAATGTTTTGTTACAATGTGCAAAATTATTTATGCTTAGCCGCAGTATTATTTATTCTTAAACTAGAAAAGCACTCAGAGAGCGCAGACCTCCGCCAAGCATATTGTGATCCCCACGCAAATGTAAATACAGGAATTCAAGCAACACTGGAATTTGCACGTGCAGCACGAGTCTTACTACAAGTGTAAATTACAATTGTAACCATATAGTTGACGCTGAGTGTACTTGTATGCTTCTAAATTCAAAGTGATCCAGATTCTAGGACGTTTTTTGGATCACCCTTAAAAGTTAATCGGTTCTTCGATGTCCCATTTTCGACAACATCTGAAAATTTCATCAAAATCCGTCCATAACTTTTTGAGTTATTTTGCTAACCAACAAGCAAACAAACGGCGGCAAAAATATATAACCTCCCTAGCGGAGGTAAATATTTTTAAAAGATTGCCAGTTTCAGCTTCAATGTTCTTGCAAAGTATATTTTTATAAATTATCTTCACATAAAAAATAGTGTAACCGATGAAGCCATCATGCAGATATTTTATTTATCGCTGTTTTTAGGGCATACAGTGAACCGGAAAATTTTTCTGATTACGGTGACGCCGCGCCGTACCACTGGAACGTATCGCGAGGACTGGGGCGACCTGGCTCAGTGCAAGACAGGTTTGTTATTCAGCTGTTAATTATTACCATGTGATATCATCTTGAACATTGAATCATCTCCAAGATAGTAATGCTGTTCAGTTGAAAATCATTGTTAAATTCTTAATAGTTGACCAACATCGTTATTATCATAACCAACGTATCATCATCAACTAACTAAATCCTTTTACGAGCCTAGTGGCTCATGGGGACGGCGTTTATCGCCGGTTTCCGTAGTGTTAAGCGGATGAGAGTCCTTGACTCCCCCTGGACGGGGCACTAATCCATTGCAGATTAGTTCCCAGCAGATGCTGGTACTCATGTACCTACCCCGGAAGAATGGAAAGCTGAGTTGGCTTAGGCGGAAAAGAAGGCCACGCAATTATTCGAACCACGGCAAACTGCCGGGATCGAACTGGGAACCTTGTGGCTGCAAAGCAGAGATCTTACCAACTGCGCCAACCACGTCCGCCCATATCGTCATCAGTATGACCAGAATCATCCTATCACGCTTTGCCCAATATATTCAGATGCATGAAGTACTTTTGTTTAAGAAACAAGTTGTTGAACGAGACCTTACAGGGCTGCCAACTAGTTAATTATATTCTTAATATAATATATATGTATTTTAGCTGTAAATAGGATTTTCTCTCTCTTACAAGATTTATATATTTTTTATTGATTTTAATACTAACTCTAAAAGCGGATTAGATTATGTAAAATACCTTGGGGTAATAGTTGATAGTCATTTATAATAGAAATATCCCATTGGACACATTATTCTAACTGAGTAAAAAAGTTGGTATCATAGCTAGACTGCGCCATGTCGTACCTGAAGCAACTCTACTGATCATTTACCATTCTCTATTCCTTCTTTATTCGTCCAATGGAATAACAACTTGGTAACTAGCGGCCAATACTCATCTAGATAAACTTTTTATATTAAACAAAAACGTGTATTGCGCCTTATGAATTTTGCTCATTTTCGTTCCCATGCAATTCCTTTGTTCGTCTCGTCAAATATCCTACCAGTCAACATGTTATATACTATGAATGTTTTTCTGTTTAAAAGAAAGTGATCCACAGTAATCTTACTCCAGAAAACATTTCTGATTTATTTATCCCTTCAAATGAAGTGCATAACTACAATACTCGTTTTTCTGCAGTTGGTAACTATTGTATTGGACAATCAAGGTTAAACAAAGAGTAAAAGTCCTTTTCTAAATTTGGGGCAGTTCTCCGGAAAAGTATTTCCTCCAACATACGCGATCTTCAGTGTAGATCAAGATTTAAGGATATATTACGTAATTATAACTCCTTGCGTGTAGAGTTCGACGTTTGGGGCAAGCCTCAATTACAATATCAAACGATATATATTGAATTCTATATAAAGTCTCAGAATTTTGTAATAGCTCGAAATCTGTCTTAAGTCTATTTATGTTTCCTACCAGCCGCGATTAGCCTAAGCTATTTTGCGGGCAGAAACGAATTTCTATGTAACTGATATTATTATAAATAAAAGTCTGAAGTCTAAAGTCTTTCGTTAGCCTATTACTGTAGAGACAAGACTAAATAGGGTTCTTCCCCTTTGCTCAAAGTAAAATTTCAGTGCTTTTCCATGTAATTTCAAGGTGTGTCGACCTTTTTCAAGGTCTCGATATACTTCACACACAATGAGATAAAGTCAATTCAAACATCACAATACGAACTTTCCTTCAAATATTTTTTGACACAGCCACACTGATGCTTCTAAAGCGACAGAAAAACTACAAAAAACACACATCCTTTTTATTATGCAAAAATAATGTCAACCCTCAACAACAAGTGCTATTATACTATTTAACTCTTACAAAATAACAATATATTGACAAAAATAATCTTGAAAAATGCAGCCGCCAGGCATGATTTTCAAGCTTTCAACGATTTGCACTGGAATGAAGTAATTATATTATCTGAACAAACAAAAGAAAAACCTTAAATCCCGAAAAAAACGACGAAAGAATAAATTACTCGAACACGCAAAGCCAAAATTAAACCTATTACGACTTGAAAAGAGCCTATGTTAGACGATCAGCGGAATTGCACACATGCGCAAATACACTTGCACTTAGTTCTTTATTTGAAACTCGGGACTACGGCGAATTAGAATGTTATTCACGATCGAGAGTGACGGATGTCACTCTAGTATTATACAAATAACAAAAATTATGCAATAATTTTATCGTCACAAATTACACAATGTGGACTGCCAACTCAAAATTTAAGAATTTTTTTTGGTCGACCTCAAAAAAAAACTTAATTTTTCAAGGAGTTTTGGAACAAAAATTTCCAAAATTCAAGGATTTCCAAGTTTTCCAAGTGAAGTAGAAGAACAACAAAAACTACAGCACGTGATAAATCTAAAAATGATAATAATAATAATCTGCCCATGATTAATGTAACAATGATGATAAATTGATTATGGTCGTGATGTCTACAATGCTTTATCAATGTGATAAATACTTAGCTAAAAACTACTTCACAAACTTACTATATATATACCAAATAAAATCCAAAAACATTAAATATATTATCAACGAGGAAAACAGGCATAATAATGTCAGAACGTAGATGTAAATACTCCATTGTATCACTAATATGTGTTTAAAATCAAAGACTTTATTTTATACTTGATAGTTTAATATTTTTTGATACGAATGAAAAATAACGAAGTTAGATTCCTTAATATATAATCAAATTGATAGTTTATTTGCAATTAACCATTGTTGTACATTAGATAATTCACGGTTTTCAGTATATTCCAGGAATTTTAAGTTCTTATCTGCATAAAGAAGGCTAGTGTTATCAGCAAATAGATAAAAATTTAGTTTTGAAGAAGACTGAAAGATATCATTTATATAAATTCGGAAGAGTAAGGGACCAAGAACCGAGCCCTGAGGAACACAACACAATGATTTAGTCTTGTTCGATATATGAACGGGAGTCAGGTTGGCTTAGTGGTTATCAGTCATGCCTCCCATCTCTAGGACCGGTGTTCGATTCCTGGGCTCGGCATGTAAGCTGAGATTTGTCGATCTCAATCTGACTTCGAGGGTTTTTCTCCGGGTTCTCCGGTTTTCCTCCCTCTGCAAAATCGACTTTCACGCCAAGATCTGAGCCTTCGAGCGATTAAACATTAGCTTCTGGCTAGGAAGAATAGGCAACCACTTCCTTCGCAATTGACGTTAAATAAAGTATTTTATTTTATTTATTTATGAACCGATCTGAGTTGATTGGACGTGATTTGTATACTAAGACAAGATACCTCTAATTCCATAATGATTAAGTGTTTGAAGTAATATTATGTGATCAACTGTATCAAAAGCTTTCTGTAGGTCAATGAAAACACCACGTGTATATAGCTTGCTTCCCATGTTAGTTTGAATTTTATTTGTAATTTCTTGGAGTGCATGCTATGTTGATCGCTTTTCGTGAAAGCCATGTTGTGAATCAAATAATATATTTTGTTTGTCAAGAAAAGACTTGAGACGCGTATATATTGACTTCTCAAACAATCGATTAAATATAGAGAGCCGTGAAATAGTTCTGTATTTTTTAGGATCAGTGTCATCACCGGATTCGTATATAGCAGGGTTTGTGCTACTGCTTGAACTACTTGAATACTCCTGGAATTTTGTTTTGTTTTTCAAGGGCACTTGAAAAGCCCTTGAAATTACGAATTTCTGCTAAAAGTCCTAAAACTTTTTCAAGTCCTTGAATTTTCGTACTGTCAGGAAATGATATCAGCTTATTAAAAACAAATTGTACAAAAATTGCATAAAACACTACTTCATAAGAAATATAGCACACAGAATTGTTTCTTGTTTCTTTTTTTTATTTGCATTATCGGCGTCGCACGTTCTTTTGTCCTCAAGTTTTTCTGTTGAATTCTCGCTAATAGTGCACGCATTGTAGTCTGGGATTTTTTGTTGACACGTGTTGTTGTTCAGTCGATTGGCGGCCGTTTTGTTTGAATGAGTGGGTAATGATCGCAGAAAGAAGCTCGTTTGAATATGAATGCTATGAATTAAAATGCCTGCTGGAGGTAAATGTGTATTTAATTCTGATTGGCTTGTTAAAAAAGAGTACAAAGGCTGGCTCCAAAATGTAAAAGATGACAAGCATTCTGCATACTGCAAACTCAGCCGCCGAAAGTTCAGAGTGGCAAACATGGGAAAATCGGCAATTAAGTCCCATATGGAAGGCACTCGGCACAAAAAAATTATAAAGGAAACAGCATTAGCAGTTCATATTATTACAAGTCTTGTCACTGGTCTAGAAAAATCCAACCTGAGGGTAGTTCGACCACGAATAGCCAAGCAGCTACTAGTACTGAAGGCGATTATGCACTGAAATGGTCTTATCGAGAAGCTCAAAAATAGACTGAGAACATGACTTTTGTATAAGGCATTTTGTTTTTTTGCCAGTATCATCATTGTATGCTTTTATGTTGATATGTTAGTTGCTAGTATGCAGATAGGTGAGATAGACTTCAAATGAAGATAACTAAAATGTCTTGATCCACATGCTCAGAACTCATACTCATGATCTTTTTCTAGCATGATTTTTCTATTTTGTTTTTAATTTACAGGAACATGATTGTGACACTTAATTAACTAGAACAAAGGAATGGTTGCTTTGGTTTTTCCTACGAGTAGTGATTCTATCAGTTCCAGCATTTGCTAGTTGCATTTTTAACATTCAAGTTAAAGCGTTATCAATAAATATTCTTTGTTTGGTTATTTTTGAACAACCTGATGTTTGATCTGTCTGTTTCAGTTAAATTATTTCATTAGATAATAATTTAACTATAATAGTAATAATAATAATAATAATAATAATAATAATAAAAATGAGGTTAGTAGGTTAATTTAAAAATTTCAATGGACTTATATTATTGCTAAAATATGACTTACAAGGAAAAATGAAGATAGGGGAGACATTTTGAATTATGTTTTAAGACTTGAGAATCTTTCAAAGGAGTTAAATGCAGGAGCCAAAAGCACTCCTTAAAAACATTCATTCGACTCCTTAAATACTCCTTGAATACTCCTGGAATTTCTTACTCACAGTGCAGCATGCTCGAACCCTGATATAGGGATTATGTTAGCGTTTTTCAGCTTAGTAGGATGTATACCATTACTAATAGAATTGTTGATAATGTTCCTAAGAGAAATTGATGTAATAATTCTTGCGCATTTAAGAAGACGAACAGGACAAGAATACAATCCACATGCCTTATTGTTGGGTATGAGCATAATTTCCATTTCAATTGCGATAGTAGTTACTGGATCAAAGACAAATGATCCTTGAATATTTTGCATTGGTAAATAGCTCTTAAAAACTTAAGATGGGATTGGTAGAGAAGATGCTACATTGTGCTCTCTCGTGCATTTTTGTTTGTTTTCTGTGTTTGATACCTACTTATTTATGTATGCATTATGTTTTCCTTTCCTAATTCAAAGGCGAAGCAGTTGTTGGAGTCAATCTGTTGAATAAGCTGTTATTTATGTTTAGATCACATCAGCATAAATCTCTCCCTCCTGATAGAGATGCACGGAGTGATGGCTCGTCGTCGCGAAGAAGACATAGTAAACCGATGACAGAGTAGGTTGCTTGATAGAGTGCAAAGCGGGCCCTTCCTTCGCCGGGAGATCGAGAATCATATGGGAAACTGGGAAGAGGAAATAGATCCACAGACAAGAGCAAAAAGGAATGGGGGCGAGGGGCTGTTGTTCTCTTCAGTCTCTTTCCCCATTCCGTTTCCCATATGATGAATGCGCTTGAATCTCCCAATATCTTCTCGATCTCCTGGCGAAAGAAGAGACTGTTTTGCAGTTCAGTAGCTTAACGGAATTTCCTTGCTGATCGCAGTTACGGATGTTTAGTAAGCTTCACAACACACCTAAATTTAATTTCATTTGAAGACAACCGTTGTTCAGTTTTTAAAAGGAAAGCTGGACTTCAAAATTATTTTCAGATCTATTAAACTACATATTTTTATACCAATTCCTCCATCCGTGTTCTTAGGAATAAATAAAATAAGTTCTAACTCATGTCTAATAAACTGGACGCTGTACTTCTACCCAAGACGAACCGTATGCCTTTTGTGAAGCATTATACAATTAAAATAATGTCTAGTTAATAGTTCCGCTAAAAATGCCACTGATAAAATAATAGAGCTTAAATCCGAACCAAAGTACTTATCTCTCGTTTTATCTCTGAAGAGCCTTGCATACTCTTCGTTATAAGTATCACTGTTATCTGGCTTTGCGTTGAACCAATATTTATTTTAATCTTTGAAGAGCCTTGCAGACTCCTTGCTATGAGCATTAATGTTACCTTAACCCTTTCAGTCCCAGTTCAATTCTTAAATTCTCCCAACTTGATCCCATACTTTTCATTGAACAATTTTGAGAGAATTTCACTTCAGTATATTTACTTTGCTTTATCAATTCTCATTTTCTCATAACCAAGTGTTTTATTTTGCATTTGTTATGTAAGGAGAATTTGAGTGTTGATAACTGATTGGGAGTGAAAGAGTTAATTACAAGTTTTACCCTGCGTTACACAATGTTTCATTTCAAACCTCCTGTTCGTCTTCTTTAGAGAAATGGTTCCAGCTCTTGACGTCATTCAGTCGCGAGTGGCGGTGGCCCGAGTTAAGGATGGCACGCGCCACCATCATCATCGGAGGCATCATCACCATCACCATAGCAACTACCACACCTCCAATGAAAGCCTGCATTCTTCCGTTTCAGCGTCACCGGCAACCAGGCCCTCTCCGCAGGGTATGCAGGTAAGTCTGATCAATCTTTTAGCCTTCAGCTCTAGAAACTTCTCAGGATACGAAACATTGTTACATAGCTTCTATAGAATATCAATAGCGCAAGACACTGACCCTGACACCGAACGAAAATAAACATTTAAGAGCATTTAAGAGCAACTCGAAATGTACCTTAAATTCTGTTTAAATAACATTAAATAGGTGTATTTAAAGTTAGTAGTGAAGCTATCAAAAGAAAAGAAAAATTACTTTTAAAAGGTTCCAAATGCTACTAAAAGATATTAGAAGTATACTTTTAATAGGTTTCTAAAGATCCTTAAATTATATTAAAGTTAAGGTATTGTTATCTTTAATGTCATTCAAGCTATCTTAAACTACATTTAATGACCTCCTTAAATGTTCCAAAAAGAACATTTTGTCACCTTTAAAATGCCACTAAAGGATACTTAATGAACTTATAGTTAAAATTTTGTAACCTATCAGTTGTGTTTTAAAGCTAACAAAATTCTTTATTTCGTTTTATTTGATTGAGGGGAGAGGAGACGATAGTTGTTTTAGTATTAACTAAAATAATGGGATAAAATTCACTTTATCTTGAAAAAAACAAGACAGTGAAATATTTTTTTTTCTTTTTGAGCGCGGGCGGGTCTCATCATTTTGACTTCCGCTAATAGTATTCGATATCGCGAGTGACGAGAGCAAATCAGAGCTGGCGAAAATGGATTTAAATTTGCTTTAGTTAGTACTAACAACATATATCGCATGCCGAGTGGTTGGAGGCATGCAGTCACAACGCACGAAAATGGTTACCAAAAATTACGGTGTTCAACTTACCAATAGAGAAAAATATCGCCCTGGGAACCCCTACAGTTACCATCTACATA
>JAOTRI020130672.1:0-11440 GCA_028564885.2 Zoanthus sanctaehelenae
TTCTCCCTGTCGACTGAATTCCGGTCGACCGAAATAAGACAATTAGTTCGACGTTTGACTCAAGGGTCGCATGTAATGAATTTTGGTCGACCAAAAGTTCAATTTCGTTCGACGCATGCTAAGATCGACGTTTAACCCGGGCCTAATTAGCCTTTCGAATGGACTCAGGCACCAGCAAATGTCAAAACTGCACGAAAAATAACAACTTTATTGTCTTTTGCCGCACACGAAAACAATCTTTAAAAAATTATCTGAAGTATGGCGAGCAGTCTTATGTGATAATCCTTTAATTTATGTTACTCAATACCTATACCAGACTCCTGAGTTTTCCTTTGGAAGAACTTAATGTTATAATTAATGTATTGTGCCAAAATCCTTCAAGATCTCTTTTTCTGGGATTTTCTCCGTGTTGACGAAGACCTTAAGTATTTTAAAGTTACTGCGATTTGTATTCTATACACATTTAAGGTATATAAATTTGTTTGTCCAGGTTCAATGACCGCGGGAAAAACTCCAAATACAAATAGACAAGGCAATGAAAAGTGTGAAGAACTATTAAAAGTGTTTCACTAATACATGTATCATTCGGTACAATAGTAGGTACAAATCATGGGACAATTTACAACACATTGGAACATGATTTTTCAACTAAATTTATGAAAACTAGTTATGCGCGCTTGGAATGAATTTATTTGCAATTTAAAACCTAAGTCACAGCACAAAATTTTGTATAAAATAACAGTGACTGAGCCAATAAAATTAAATACATCTTAAGTCGTGAAATAATGCCATTATAAATTTATACAACGTTAAACTGTTTACTAAATATCCTATTTAACGGAAGTTGCTTTTGAAGTACCAACATTTCTTTTTTTGCTGTCGTTCGTCTTTCTAACTTCGTTTGCTACATCAACTAATCATGAGCAGTCGTAATCAATCTGCCCGGTTGTTGCAAGAGAGAGATACTGTTGATTCTCTGTTGCTTCATATTGGCTCTCAGCCAAGCCAACACTCTTCTTGTCATTGAGAACATTCTTTCTCTAGTGGCAGGGTTGACAAGGAGCTTGCATACAATTAGTACTTCGCTAATCAGATAATTTTGGCCAGGCGAAACATCTTTTGGCAGCGTTTAAGATGCGTGAAAATGTACTCTCTGTGGCGTGTCATGCTAGCTATTCCCTGACTGGCACTTTGAAACTGATATCAAGCTGAGGAAGTATTAGTGGCACATTGATGTCGTCAGGTTAGTTCTTCTGTGCTCGATAGTAGAAAAGATCAACTCCAGTCCTTCCGCAAAGTTCCAATCTTGCAGCAACTATTCCCTTTCGCGGCACTTCAAACAAGAGCCGTATAATTAGCTCTTGACGCTCTTTGTAAAAAGGAAAAACTGGAAACTTCAAAAATTCAAAATGGGGGCAAAATTATCTTGGGACCCCTACCCCCTCCTCCCACCGTCCTGTTGTGCGCACCCTGCTGTAAGACTGATTGGCTTCATTATTGTAAATCAGGTGATAAAATAAAGGGGTGTAGTCAATAACTTGCTTCGAGAATAACGCAGCCCACGTGCATCTGCGATTCTTGAGATGCAAAGACATGACAACTTATTTTTCAGAAAAGACATGTAAAACTATTTCCTTTGAAAATCGAAATTGAGATATTCACAATGAACTTGTCTCAGAGCTACTCAACAGGTTTGTAGATACATGTATATACGTATGCTTGCCTTTGTACATCCAAACTATTTTATTAGTTTATATTCTATCACAATTTATTGAGTTCTAGGTTTTGCTAAAAGCTGTTAGCTAGAGAATTGCTAGCTAACTTTTACTTTCATAAAATTTTGTCACTAGAAACTGTTTGAAACTAATAGAAAAGAAAAGTTGATAATTTATAACATGTAATATATATAGATGGTAATTTGCTTGTTATACAAACTAATTACAACAACAAAATAAAATAAAATAAGCTGCTGTGAATAACGATTTGTAAAAACGGTTGTCTACATTAATTAATCGGGTTTCTACAATTCAATTTTTCAATGTTATAAATTTCGTTGGTTGTTGTACAGCCACTTGGACAAGATTCGAGACAATCATGAGGTCACAAACTAGGGTGTGACGACAAAGTTTAAAATGATCACAAAACATCTCTCTTTTGCTTTTTCTATAATCTTGTAATTACCTTTAATGTTGTTAATAAAATAAGAAAGCTTGCTGCGCTTTATGGCCAACACAACACACGCTTTGTTCTAAAAGTATTCGACCTGAATGTTTTTTTACCACCCGCAAACAGGTGTTACCAAAGATAAATAATCCAATTCCTCATTGAGACAACTCATGCGTGAAAATATATAGATAGCGTAGCTTGAAAGGTTTAATCGGTGGAAAAGACAAAAAAGACAAATATTTTTAGATATATTTTTTTGGGCAAACAGTTTCAATATAAATAAAATAACGAGAAGATTAATCATTTTTTTTAAGACTTGTATATTTCGGCCTTTCTCCAAAGGCCATCAACAGCAAATATTTTTAGGCTCAGTTTTAGTTTACTAACACGGTTATGCTAATTTGATTATTTAGGGTCTTTTCACATGAAGAGAGAGATTTCAGGAGAGGGGTAGGGATATATCTCGGAACCAAACCAATTTCTCTACATTTACTTTATGTTTCAGCCATTCCGTCCGCATGAAACCGAGACAACTCGGGAGTGCAAGATATCTAGGTCTGGAACGCATGGATAGCCTTAAGGGTTAAGGTAGCTCGGTTCATGTGAACCAGGGTCATTTTTATCCTTATACGCCAAGATTTCCCTACTTCCCGAGATATCTCGCCATATGTGTACGGGCCTTTAGAAGAGTCAAGGGTAGTTGGTAGTTATAACTCCCCTCCTGTCCCCCCTCAATCTCTCGGACAAGGGCTCGAACGTATACCAAAGTTGATCTCCTCTGGATATTAAAATTCGTCTCCTTGAACAAAATCAGTTTATAAACGGATCTGAAACGTCCCATTTAAGAATTTACATTTTAGTACCATATCTAATTACTTCTTGTAAACATGACCTTTTAAAACATGAAAATCCTGTACTGTTAATAAACTGTGATTTTAATTTGTGAATTTAATTTGTCCACTTTAGATTTGATTGCAGCGGATGAATTTCACTTGCATTCGCAAGAGGACGACACAGTGACCATTGAAACCGTCGTATTTCCCGTAATAGGAGTTTTATTAATGTGTGTCTTTGCAAGTCTACTAGTTTTGAGGCCCTGCCGTGGAAGCAACAAATCGAATGGTGGTACGACCAAAACGGATCAAAAAGGTCAAAGACTTCGGTTTTACGATGTGACTGAGCAAATAGTCCAACCAGCCATCGCTCCGGTCCTTCAGCAAGAAAATAACGATGTCGTTGATGCAGTTAAAAAAGAGTATAATAACCTGTCGCAGTACCAACCAGTCAGCAGTCTTGTAGCTGGTATTTCTGGTTTATCTTGTCAAACTTGTGCAGTGAACTTCAGTGTATCACCACACGTTGTAAACAGAAGTGTAAACAGTACAACGAGTCCTCAAACAAGACAAAGCGATCAAGAAAACAATGACTGTGCTACTCTTAGCGGCACTGAAAATGTTCCTGACTTTAAGAAGAGTAACAAAGAGTCGCAAATGATAGATGATTTTCTTGAACAGAGCTCTTGTCATACCCAAAAACTTTCACAGCAGTCACAAGAGAAAATACAGGAATCTAGGATAAACACAGAAACAAAGGAAATAGTGGACTCGAATGACACGCGCCAACTAACAACGCCTACCCGTTACGATAGTCATTCCCAGCTTAGTGATGAAATTGATAGTCTAGACTATGAAAGTCATAGCACTAACAGTCGAAGCTTGCTCCTAGATAGTAGGACGCTTTCACCAGCAGCATTAACGTGTGAGCCGACGAAAAAGAACAATCCTTCACAGCGGATATTAGGACTAGAAAATATCAGTGAACAGCAAAATATCTCAACATTGTCTTCTCGCAACTTAGCAGTACGAAAATGGCTCAAGGATATCGGAGAATTTCAAAGTAAGGAAATTCGTAGAGAAAATTGTGTAGCAGATCAGATTATCCCTGCTGTAATTCAATCAAAGAACATTAAGCAAGGGTCTCGTCGAGGCTTACATGTGTTTCACCGGAAGGGAAAATTACCCAAAAAGCAAATAAGCTTTTCACTGGATACAACCAGTGAAAGTGATACCGACCGACTGCGATCAAAGCTAAAAGTGGTAGACAGGACGTCGTGCAGTCATGGTTTAAAATGTCAATCAGGATGCAAGAAGATAGTAAAAAGAAGGCATACAAATGTAAAAATCTTTAGCACTGACAGTAGCTTTGATAATGAACGAGAGGAGAAAGATACAAGTCAATCTTGCTGTAAAATAAAAAGCACACATAGAACAAGTAAACGTGGACGGCGGTTCAGAATATTTGGAAGGACAGGAAACACTAAGTACGATCCTTTTGTGAACAGGAAATCAGAAAAGACAAAATATCCTCAAACTTGTACAAATGTATCAAATCGCATAAGCTCTGACACGCGAGGAGCAAGTATGCTTGGTGAGTCAGGAGTTGTAGAAACCAGTGACGCACATGAGAATTTTCGAGGAGCAAGCATATTAGCTGAATCGCAACTTGACATCAATAATACAAAACGCCAGAGTTCAGTTCAATGGAAAACCAGTCAAACAAGAACTGGTTCACAAAACAACTTGGCTAATGAGCTCAGAGATGAAATCAGTTCCGTTCAAAGAAACGGTCAAAAGGGTAAAACAGAAAATTATAAACTCCCCGTGGCAAGTTTTTTGACGCCCTATAAAACTCGTAAAAGTGAAAGTTCCTTTGCTACTAGAGGGGCAAGTTGTTTTGGTCACCAAACCAAGTCAGTAGCATCCAACATCTCAAATGATAATCAAACAATCAACTGGAATAATATTAGCGTGAGAGATGATAGAATAAATACATCCAGCGTTTCATTAAGCATGACATTTGATTCCGACTTTTCGAGGCAAGATAAATATAATGAATTTAAATCAGAAGTGCTATTACACCCGTATAAAAACATATCAATGACAAAAGAACTCGAGTGTTGTAAACAGCATCAGGATGAATCAATTATGTTTAAAGAAATGCCTATTGTATCGAGTTCACCAATTCCTAGAGAAAAGACAAACGAAAGAAACTTAACTTCTTTGCCTAGAATTAATGAAGCTAATTATCTTGCCGTACATTTAACCAAGGATAACTCAGATTCTAGTGAGAGAAAAGAAGGAGATTGTCGTCGTTCCACTAAACCTGGAAATCAGATAGATGATGGCTTCCAGATAACCAATGAAACGAGCAATGAAAAAGTTAACACTCGAAGTTGTGAAGGAGCAGAAACTGTATTATTGCCTAACGAAAATAATATATCTTCCAAGTTCTGCAAAAGCATGGTTGAAAGAAAACTATCCTCTTCCCCAAATGAAACACCACAATTTGAAAAACAAGAATCAAATAATGAAGATGATTTTTCTTTCAATTCCCAGAAAACAATTGAAAACATTAATAAAAATAATGCGCAATGGAAGAATCACCAGACAACTGAACATTTTGACTACAACGAGAGAACAGAAAAACGCACTGGCGAAACTATAGAAAACCATAACGATGAAAGATTATCTACTCGTTGCCTAAATCTTGGAATACCACAATTAGATTTTCCAAGAGCAGTACCAAGTGGTAATTCCAAGACACATAATGAAGAGAACGCGCAAGAAAAGGAATGGAAAACTAGAGAAATCTCTGACCAAAACATTATACAAGATTCAGCATTTTATGGGCCACCTCAACCTAGGGATGAGATACAGCCTTCGCACAATATTATTTCCAAGAAAAAAGAAAAGGTCTCAGACGAAAATCATTCCGGAAATCGTAACGACACAAAACAAGGAGTTAAGCCGAGTGTTAACGGTTTGCCGTTTATGCTGGGACTTTTGAAGGCTTTAAGGAATGAGTCCTCTTCGAAGAAACTTAAAAAAGATACACTTAGGACAAATGATGAGGAATCTGTTAGAAAGCCCTTCAAAAGCTCGAGTTTAATTGAACGAAAACCTTCAATAAACAATATTAAACAAGAGCTTAGGGTAGAAAAGAAATTAGGCCGAGTAAACACTATTGTCAAAAATAAATCACTACGGAAAAAAATGGATAATTCAGACTTTCGAGAAAAGCAAAAGATCGACGAAGCAAATAATATGTTTAACAAAGAATGTCGGTTGGGGAAACTAAATTTTTCGTTAATTTACAATTTGATAGACGAATCGCACTGTTTGTTATATGTCTCGATTCACCAACTGATAGATCTTAATCTGAAATGTATTGGTTCTCAACAAGGTGTGCAGATTAAATTTCGTATTTTACCTAAAGGCTCGACATGGAAGTATTCAAAAATTATCAAGGAAGAAAACACAACTCTACAATTCAAGGATGTTTTTATTGTGTCTGGCATTTCTCCTCAAGACTTGATCGACTCGGTAATAAAATTTGTTGTTCTAAGGGATAATTTTTCAATAGGAGAACTTGTAGTTCCATTAGCTGAACTTTACTACCGCAAAAAATTGACAAGGACAAGCGATCTGACACAACCTGAAACAAATGCAAAGAACTGAGGAAAATTGAAGAGCTTTTTCTTAAAATCTTCGAAAAGAAGTAAGAAAGGACTTCTCTAAAAATCATTTATGTGAGAAAGCATCTTGATATAATATTGTTATAGATAAATAAATATTTTAAAAAAGACCAAAATGTTTCTTTATTATCCAACTGCACGAATAACCGTACAAATAACACCATAAAAGGGCCTAGGGCGAGTACAAAAACAGAACACTTACTTTACAGCGTGTGTCTCGGTTTTTTGTTTTTTCAAATGAGAAATTGGATAATAAATCATCTTCAAATTACTACAAGTCTAGTAAAAAAGATATATTTATCACAGAGTAGACTTCGGATGAAAATACGATCTTGACGGATACTAAGCATTATTTTTATATGATCTGTGCAAAATATTGAATGCATAAACTTTAGTTCACGTTTTCAACGCTTTGAATGTCTGATCCAATAAAATCACGTTTCTATCTGTGTAAATTGAGATAAAAAGATTGAATGAAACTGTTAATAATAATATTTCCTGTGAACTGCTATTTTTAATAACATTATTATGGTTGATGAAGTACATCAACACGCAACTCCATGTCAGTGCCAGTTGTTGTTTTCTGGACCTAGTTTTACGAGCTAATGGCAGCCTGCAGTTTGTCAGTTGAGAGCTTGCTCACAATGGGAACAATTTGCGTTGGAGAGTTAACAGAGAATATCTGGAAATTTTTCTTCAAAAATAAATTAAATTAATTAACAGACCTATTTATATTAGCTGTGTCTTGCTGTAATTCTTGACAAGGCTAGAAATATATTCAAGATTGCAGGATTTCCTGATATCAAATCGCGTCATTGCTTTTTTAAATGTTTATTCTGAACAACCCTGTAGCGATTCCTAATTATTGGACAAAAAAAAATAGCAAAGCTTACTTACAGAGACAAAGTTATAGACCTTGAAACATGGTTTAAATCCATACAAATGTCTGTAATGTGAGACGGCGTCCCCAAAACCATATAAAATCATATACATTCTTAAAATGTTTTATCAGTTTTGTAAAATCTTGTCATTCGGTCACTATTTGAAAGAAGTTGGGATGAAAATAACGCATGCTTGCCCATTTTTAAGAGTATCGCAAAAATCAGAGAAAATTTATGTTCTTATGCATTGTTTTTGGGGACGCCGCCTCAACATTACAGACATTTGTACGGATTTGAACCATGTTTCAAGGTTTATAACTTTTTCTCTGTTTACCCGAAAAGCATCAAACTTGGTCAAATGACATCCCTGAACATGATCTTTCATTTGGTGTTAATGTTGTCAATATATTGACTGGTTAAGATCTGAAACTCGCCCCAGTTTCCTGCGCAACTCCGAAATGGCTAATTGCGCCGACATTTTTCTCCCAGCGGTATTCCCTCCGACCATTTTAGTCCCAAAAACAAAATGAAAAACTTAGTAATTGCTGTGTTCAATGATTGATCCAAGCTAATAATGTTAGGTGAAGAAGAGTTATTCAGTGTTCAGAAGGTTGACGAGGGAGTTTTTCTATGCCGTGAACGCTTTTATAACTCTGGAAATCGAGCAAATATTTGGATTGTACAGGGTTCAAGAGCCGATTTAGTCATCGACTCAGGTCTTGGGATTTGGGACTTAGCGAAGTTTCTCAGAAACCACCATCTTATCG
Source organism: Zoanthus sanctaehelenae (assembly GCA_028564885.2). NCBI lineage: Eukaryota > Metazoa > Cnidaria > Anthozoa > Zoantharia > Zoanthidae > Zoanthus > Zoanthus sanctaehelenae. Next base: position 8,349 of record JAOTRI020130672.1, read on the forward strand.
GGGAGAAGCCGGTCAAAGCAGTGGCTACGCATGTGCACTTTGATCACTCAGGTGGCTTACACCAATTTGAAAATGTTGCTATTCACGTGAACGAAGCAAACGCTCTCGAAAGTGGCGACAACTTTGAGACTGTTACAATGATAACCGAGTCTGAAATTGCTCACAAGCCGACAAGCGAATGGAAAGCGTCTGATTATCGTGTTATAGCAGTGAAACCAACCAGAGTCTTAACAGACGGAGACAGTTTTGATTTGGGCAATAAAACTCTCAGAGTTCTTCACTTGCCGGGTCATTCACGAGGAAGCATTGGTTTACTGGATGAAGAAGCAAAAATTCTTTTTAGCGGTGATGTAGTTTACGATGGATCCATGATTGATTGGCTGCCGTATAGCAATGTTAATGAATATATAAGGACATGTGAAAGGTTGCTGCAGTTGTCAGCAGTGGTTAAAAAGGTTTGCCCAGGACATTTCGACATGTTCGATGGCAAGAGACTTAATCAGCTTGCAAGTGATTATATTATCAGTGCTAATGCATGCCATAGAGTGTTTAATGGCTGTGTCAAAGGAATTGCTTCTGTTATTTTGCAAGGTCGTAACACAGGCAATCTACCTTCCAAGTGCCTCTATTTCACCTGCTGCTGCTTTTACTGTTTTGGTTGATACAACTATTCTCTACATATTTGTTTTGTTTTAAAGCAGTTATAAAAATATAATAAAAGGGGTGCCTGTTATTCCCAGTGATAAACAAATATTATTTTTTTACTCATATTTTACTGGCTCAGGGATCACACAGTAACAGCTCTCTGACCAAGTATGTTACTTACACCACAATCCTTTGATTTTAAAATGCTTCCAACAAAAGAGTCCAGAATTTGAGTAAAGTGGAGATTAATTGTAGTTGAAACATCAAGTCTAACAAACTTTTGACAAAAGACACAACATCCCCAAAGCAACTACAATAAATCTTGAAATTTCCTTTAAACTTATAAACCGGAAGTCTGGCTTTGTTTCTGATTTGTAATCAAACAACCAGTGATTATAAGATTTGCAAGCTGTTGAGACATGGTATTCCCACATTACCAATGACAAGCTGACAGTGATAAAGTTAAAAGTTGAGGTAAGACTTTTAAAAACATCTTATTGTATGAGGCTAACAAGGAGAAAAGTTTTTTTCTTTGGCAAGATTAAAATTTAAGACAGCACTTTGTATTTGCACACCACAAGTTGTAAACAAGAATAATTCCAAAACATGAAATAATTTATTTTGTTTGAAATGATAAACAAAATGTTGATTCTTTTGTAACATTAGGCCATAGAAAATATATTCCCAGTTTCTCAACAGGAGTTTTTTAAAAAGTAACTGAGGCATGAGGTTTATTTTTTTATTTTTTAATATATTTACAAACTACAAACCTTTAACCAAAACCTTCAAAAGAACCTGAACACAGACTTGTAGTAATGCAAACTACCTCTATATCATTATACATTTTGTACTATACAATTCAGCACATTTCTTACACTGAGCCATATTAGGCCTTTTGCGTTAATACTTTAGCACGAGAACTGACCATCATCTTGGCTGCTGCTCTGCATGTATGGCAAATACGATAGTACCCAGCCTCTGCAATTAGGTTATCAAGTGTAGCACAGTGAATACTTTCACTGCCTGCACCACAGTAAGCTGTTTCAATGCCATCTCTACATGTGAGATTTTGTCTTACAAATACATCCCTGAGGCAGGTATCATCAATTCCATCAATTAGTTGGAATACCAAACCACATGTATGCATTAGACTCTCAACCTCTCTGACGACTTTGTCCTTGACATCAGATTTCAGTTTATGTTTTGAGTGCCCCACTCACCATTTCAAATACCCTTCACACTAAAGTACTAGATTTGCTCTAGGCAGGTGCGATCGCTTAGAGGTAGCATTCATTAACATGGCAAAGGCATCAGTTTTTGATGTGTCACCTAAAAATATAATAATATTAAATATAAGTTTTATTGGCAATACAATCACAGAACTGTCTCTTTACACATCAAAATATACAAATGTATTTAAAGCGTATCCAAATTATAAAAACACATGAATGTATATAAGCACACTGTATGTCAAATTTTTACATAAAATGTTAATATTGAATTAATACATTAAATATATTTGTAATAATATATAAAAATATTTTAATACAAATTCAATATTTTGTTCAAGTATCCACAAAATTAATTTAAAATAATTTGTTAAGGATTCTGTAAAATTGATTTAACAGTAATTAGTTTTTTATTAATACAAATTCAATATTGTGTGCAACTAGTCACAAATATAGAATAATAATTTGTTAAGGATTCGGTAAAATTGATTTAATAGTAATTATTATTTTTTAATTTTAAAAATACCTTCAGTAATAATGGTGGAAAAGAGATCCTCGCTGATATTTAAAGCCCCTCTAACTTGGAACTCCACATAAATAACCAAGGTTGAAACGACAGCTTCAACAGGTAGGTTTGGCTGAACATCAATGGCTAGTTCATTGGCCGATTTTTTGAATGGAAACACGAATAACTGCTGTTAGTGTGTTGAATTCTTCTGGCACTAGTCTTCCTTTGTCGAGATTTCCCGAAGAAAATTCAGCATAGTCAACAAGAAATGTCGCAGTATCTGACACCGAACAACCAAACTAGTGTTAAAAGTGTCTCTGCCCCACTGACTATTGGCAAAACTAAAAATATCATGACGTGCTTGAGAAATCACTTGCATAAACAATCTTTCACACCGCTGAACAGTGGCAAGATAGAGTACTTCATGTTAAACTGACACAGATATTTCTAGAAAAGAAATTATCACAAAACACTGCGATTTTAACCGACATTTGATTTCGCATATAAAGAATTAAAAAATTAAATGCGGTGGCTATTTCCCAATTCGGGCACCGATGAGAAACCGGTATTTTTTTTTATTTGGCCTAATGTATAATCAATAAATTAAGGAGCGATTGTAACTTTAGACCAATCTATATTTAAGCAATAAACGATACTTTCTATGGGTTTACCGGCATAATAAACCACGCGGGATGTTGGGAGAACACGAG
>JAOTRI020130683.1:0-11439 GCA_028564885.2 Zoanthus sanctaehelenae
ATACTCAAATAATATTTGTAATTTTTATGCCTTAATTTTTTGAATTATTTTATTTCAATGGAGAATCAGATTTTAAAATATTTCAATTTGTACTCACCTTTCAGCTTTGTCAATTTGTCACGTTTCATTGCCAAGAAGAACAAAAACAATGGAAACACCGAATCGCTTGCGAACAACGTTGCATTTTTTATCTTAAATTCCTCTATCTGTCTACCTTAGGTAGCTAATTTTGTTGCATTTTGTCTAAAAACTAGCTAAACGTTAACTTAATGAAGTCCGCCGTGGCGAAATGGCCAAAACATAAACTAGAATTTGGCCAATTCTTACCGATTTCCCAACTATATCCAAAAAATGAAGCCAGCAAAAAACAACATACAAAAGGATGTCTTCGATAAACTATGATTTTCCACAAAATTTTCAAAACTTGATTTCGCGTCTAGGTGTTTATTACCCAAGTTTTGCTTGATTTTGCTTATATTTGGACCTAGACTCTCTAACCCTGACAATCCTCCTTTAAAGATATAGACAGTCAGAGACTTGAATGCTATTGCATATTCTAGGGTATTAAACGGGTAGCATTTCACCGGGCTTTCCAGCCATAACTTGTAAACAACTATCTGGAGTTGGAGATTGGACTTTTTGGGGAACATAGAAGATTGTAAATAATTTCAGAATTACTTTACTAATTCCTCTTCTGCATTCCACATCCCTCACCTTCCAGTTCCCTTATTCTCTCTATCTTTTTATTTATGTACTGAATTTTGTAAGTGTTTTTTTTCTATAAATATCACACCAGAGGTTTCCACGGCAGGATTCGAACCCTCAGTGTTGTGTGTCAAATCGCTTCATAGTCCACCGTTCTTACAACTGTGCTACAGTGTCAATTGCGGTGCCAGCTAACATTGTCATTTCGTTAAATTATAACCATAACCCGTACCCTAACCCTAAGTGGCTCTTAAAAAATAGAACGAATAACAATCATCTAGATGGAAAAAAAATAACCTTGGTTGAAAAAATAAACAAATTGATCAAACAATAACCTACAATATAAATACTCTTGGTATTACTGTTTATTATGATAATGATGGCATTAGTCAGTGACGATGATAGAAAATAGTAATAATGGTGATTTCCTAATGTTATTACTGTGTTGTAAATACGCTTTGTTCTTGTTTCCATATACATGTGATTCTTTAATCCTATCATTGGTTTATTACACCGTATTCATTTGTTCAAGAGTCGCCTTTAGTACTAAACTGGAGTTGAATAGAAAAATAACAAGCGGTAAACTAGTTTGAGCTGCGTCGGTGTTTCTAAAAGAAACAATTTAGTAATGAAAATGTAAATTCTACACCGTAAAAAAGAGAATAATTACTAACGTTTTGGACGTCAGTCCTTCGTCGGAGTTGTCAACCCTATAGATCGTTTTGACCTGACATCACGGCAGCCATGTTGGTATAATTAACAAAAGAATATTGATTTTTTTTTGTTTCGGACACCAACATGGCCGCTATGCCTATTGTCTTCTGTGTCTTTTGGGAAATAGTGAAAACAATCCGTAAAGACTGATCTAAGCTGCAATTTTGGAAATTCCAAGAAAATTTGTAAAGACTCTCTTAAGGTAGCCAAATGCCTCGTCGTCTAATTAGTGACGCAATATTTGGGAAGCAATATGGCGCAGTGTCTAAAGTTGGGGATTTGAATGTGAAAGACCCGGGTTCCATTCTCCGACTCTGACTACTGAATGAGTTTGTCCTCGGTGATCCCAGGGACAAATTTACCTCGCCTTGTAAATAGCCAACTGGTTTGCCTCCTACCAGTTGGGATTCTTAATTGGGGAAGAGGGAGTTTTTTAAGATGACACTGAAAAGCCCCTTTGGGGAGTTGTCATTAAGTGTGTATTTGTAATTGTATTTTTTCTGAGAGACGAATTTATTCCTTAAATTTTTGCTTTACCCATGGTTAAAACTTTGGGAAGAATTTGAAAGCAGATCAATGAATAACAAGTAACGAGTTTTCACCTGCTTGTGAATGCCCACAAACAATGTCGTTGTTTTAACCAGGGTATGAAGGCTTAGGACCATTCCATTTAATATTTACCCAACCTCCACTCCATCTCTACTTACGAGATAGTTTTTAACTTTGAATCCTAAGAAATTCCTGTTCGCAAGGGTGTTGATGATGTGTTCTTATTGGCATAATCGCTAAGAAATTCAGTAATTTTCACAAACCCCTTAGAAAAACAGCTGTGAATGACGCCAATTTATGTAGATGAAGGAAATTTTCCGAGATACCCCTAGGAAGAAAGAGAGATTTTCCCATCTGCCCTTCAAAAACGAACCAAACAATTGTTCATCCTCAAAAATTCTTGAGTTGCCATAAGCAGGGTTGTTGTTAAGCGCCGGCTGCCGGCGAAATTCTCCGGCTGAGAAAGTGGTAATCGCCGGCTGGATTTGGCCGTTCATCACTCGGGAAAGGGGAACAAACCGTTTTTTAGACGTTTTTAACCGGCTCAAATGAAACGCCAACCGCCAGATAATTTTTTTTGCGACAACCCTGCATAACCCTAGAGAAGGACCCACCCTTAGAGGGGAGTGGATATTAAAAGGATGGCTCTTCAAGGTCACGTTTTATTTCCTTTATAGTAAACCAATATCACACTTGTAGACCAATTCAAAACGCACGTACTATATAAGTTATCTTATAAATTTTATTGCAGGATTTCATTGTTCCCTCTGCTTGTCTACGAAAGCTGTTGAACAGAATCCGATGTAAGACCAAACCAAAGAATTATTACAAGGTCGTACACGCAGATATGGAAAGAGACCCTGAGTGGCCACCCCTTCCAGGATAAATACCGCCATGTTGCAAAAAGACCCTGATCCCTTCCAGGATAAATACCATGTTGAAAAATGAATAAAATTATTAAGGCTTTAAAATTGTTTAAATGTGTTACTTAAAAACCGAACGTTTTCGACTTAAAAGTGTACAATACATTGGCGAGACACAAAGAAACCTTAGCATTCGAATTAATGAACATCAAGACAAAGCCAAATTATCCGAACCTGCAAAACACCTTAATCAATTCCCAACACATTCTTTTACGTGGCGTGTAATAATACCTGCACGACAATGGGGAAAAAGAAAGATCATGGAAGCGTTACAAATAGCAGCAAAGAAACCATCTCTTAACAAAAACCTTCAAGCTCATCCAATATTTCTGTTCCCAATGGGAATAACTTAAGAAGTATAAAAATTTCTAATCCAATCAGAAATGGCAAAGTGATATTCAGTAATGAAAACAACAAGTTAGTAAAATGGCAAAGCTTCAGAAAAGGGCAAGCAAAGAAAATTGAAAATTTCCTAAGGACTTGTATGACAGGAGATCAAGCCTTGCTCTTAAAACCATTTTCACATACATTTCTATAAACAAAAATTTATTTTTTATTTGCAGTCATTTTTAAAGAACTTAACATTTAGACTATTTCTTTAAACTAATGTAACTTGCTCCATCTTGGACATAATCTTATCGCTAATACGTTTTAGGTAGGTGTAGTCAGGTGACCTCAACCTGCGAATGTCCCATCTCTGTTATTCCATTTAACGGTGATAAATCTCTGACTTGCAAATGACCAGCTTATTACTCGACTTTCAAACCTTGAATTGATTAAATTATGACACATTGCACAAGTATATTTTTCTTCCTTTAGTTTATTAATTGGGCAATATATTTGGAAACGTCTTTCGAGCAAAATACAATTAGCTACAATTATGAGAAAACGAGAAAATCATGTTTTCAAGTAGACTATTTTAAGAAGGGTCTTGCGCCTTGTCAGTAAGGATCTCTATAGAAAAAACAATATGTTTTAATATATTTAAAATATAAAGTAATTTTCATGCTTGTATATTTATGTAAAATTATATTTTTTAAAACCTATTTCGGCATTTAATAATCATTTTTATACGCAGACTGCGCAGTGATCAAACACTTTAAAAACTAACAATAATAAAACCATTTGTCCAAAAGCTAATTTGCAGAAGCTAATTGACAAAGAAATCTAAATAATGGTAAAATGGTTTAATGATATACCTGGGTGGTGTTTACATGATGCCGGATCGAGATTCATTCGTGAACGAGTTCGCACAGGTTCCTTGCATAAACATTTCACCTCGGTTTTCGCTCCGGATAGAAAGTTCTCTTCCCGAATGAAATCTGACAGCAATTCGTTCCAATATCATGTTAAGACTATGAGTTCATACCGGTTTACGAAAATGGGGTCAAAGTCGGAGTTTTAATAGACTGGAACGAGTAGAGCTTGAGCACTGCACCTAACTTTTTGCTATTGCCTTTTCATTCCGGTACGAATTCGTTTTCAACGTTTTCGTGTTAAGTCTTTGCTGAGTTTATTCTCGTTTCGGAATGAATCTCAATCGTGCATCATGTAAACACCACGTACCTAATTAAACTACAACCATTTGTTTTCAGCTAACATAACTTTTTTCTCTCTTACAACGAGATCAAATTTGCCAAAGCAAGAACTGGTAACTTGGCTTTTACCATGTGTAGGAGCGATCTACTCCCGTGTTATGGTGACACGGTGTTTTCACGAACCGAGTTACTGCTGCGAACGGAATAAGCAGCACACTAATCTCGATTGGGACCCAGTACAATGCGCTCAATCGGGTTCCTTGTGTCGCACAATTCCGGAGCATTTTGAATGTGACTTTATTTACTCTAGCCTAGGTGACAGTCGTTTTAGCAACATTTCTAGAGGAAGACAATGTGCTTGAAGACAACAGAGACCGTGGATCGTGCTTTAATCGAAGGAGAATTCATGTTCTTGAGTGCATTCGAAGAAGGCTCAATACCTGATGCAGAGATCGAGTCCTTTGGTCTACTACGATGAAACAGAATAAATCGCCAGACGTGGCAAGCAATCGAAATAAGTCGCCATTTATCGAGCTGGAAAATATCCAGCCACCTAATTCATGAGTTACCAAGCTCTTCAGTAACTGAGTATGTCAGTGTGCAATTTTTGACGAAATTATCTTTTTACCATGTTTGTTTAAGTAGTAAGAAGAAAAATATATTGCCTGAAAACAAAAATCTTGTGCAATGGGACCATTGCCATGCCATAATGAAAAAGACAAAATGCCCCAAGTCATTTTATGCGAAACTCAAAATACTTAATGAAAGAGGGATATAGTTTCCGTTGACATGCTTTGACGAAGCCGTGCGATATTTTGCTGACATACACAACAACATAAACTTTGAGGAAAAACTGTTAACAACAATACTGCAACAGAAGGACTGATTTTATGTTTTGTGTGTGTCCGTTTCTGATTCATTATTTGTTTCCTCATTTTGAACTCAACTTTTACATGATATGAATAAATGACTAAACGACTATTTGATACAATTTATCCATATCAGACATTTTGCAGTTTGAATATCGCAGCACTTCACTTTTTAGCTTATAATTCCCGCGAATGCAGACCAACACATGTGTCCGTACTTACTTGTTGACGTCATCGGAAATTTGTATTGCCATCATGCAAAGCAAAACCAACATGGCGGACAGCAGTAAGGATGAATGGTCTATTGTATTCCTTCGTTAATTTTATATGTAATTTAAGACAACGAAGGCCGTTGCAGTTCAGAAGGCAGTGTATAAGAGAGAATGAGTCGTAAATGTAACATGGTTGTGGCATTTCTTGTGCGAATCGTTCTATCATATATTAGGTATCGGAATATCACTTAAAACTTCTCGCGAATGGCAATCTAAAACTAGATCATTACGTAAAAACTCCATGACATGGGCCTAGAATGGGAGTAGCTCGCTCCTACTTATGGCACCCGATTTTACCAAAAAGAACATATCTATACTTTATCCACAATATCCAACCGTTTGGCTTTTTGCCGCCTGTTACAAAACCAAACACGCACTACCTCTTTATCCAAACCCAATTCATCTGCAATGGAGATGCAGTCGTGAGGAGACGGCTTAGGGTTGTTTTCGTAGTGGTTTTCAAGACAGCTTTTTGTTTCCACACCAATAATAGTTCTTCTTTTTCTCTTCTTGTTCGGCTTGGCGTCTTTTCCTTCTCCCAAACACAACTGCTCGTTACCAGCCTCTTTCAGCCATTTTTCAAGCAAAGGTCGAATGGTTTGCATGTTTTTGGTCGATAACTGCAAGGCCTCAAAACGGCTGATAGTTGTTTGAGATAACACGTTACCATACAATACACCAAGAGCGTGACCCACGTCGGCTTGGGTCAACCGCAATGCGATTCTTCGCTCCCTAACGCTTTTTGCAAATTCCTGGAGGTCATCCCCAACGTGATTTCCTTCAACGTTGTTATTTGGTTCTAGTGTTAATTAAAACAACAGAATTTCAATTATTATAATCCATCCAAACTTTGTAACACACTGGTTAATTAAAAACTGTTAAAATGCATCTTCTGAAATGCGAATTATATAATTTTTGTTACCAGGAATTTGACCCCAAGTTTTTAGTACTCATATGCATGGCTTTATACGACACCAACACCAAATTTTGTCATTCAGGAAAAAGAAAAAAGTTTTACTCTTTGTGGCATAAATTAATCAAATATTTTACAAATAATTTGAACTATGACAAGATGCCGACAAGCTATGAGGTTCATGAGATAAAATAAGAATACTAATTAGCAGTTTACACATTATCAAGATCTGGTTTTAGGTTGATACAAAATAAAATGTATGGTTTCATTTAAAAACTTCTAAAAAGGGCTAGACTTATACAGAGGGTACAATAACTAAGTCCTCAAACCCAACTAAGATCTCTGCCTTTCAACCGTCTGTGGAAAGCTAACCCACAAATTATGGACTAGTAACCCATCTAGCGAGAGTCAAAGACTCTCATCTGCTGAACCCTTTCACTCCCAGTTATATTGTTAAATTCTCCCAACCTGGGCTCATACTTTTAATTGAAAAAGTTTGAGAGAATTTTGCTTTTAATCTTCATTAGTTTGCTTTGTTTGATCAATTCTCATTTCCTCGTTACTAAATGTTTCATTTTGTATATATTATGTGCTGATAACCGACTGGGTCTGAAAGGGTTAACACTACAGAATCTGGAGATAAGGGCCGGCTCCGATCCATGGGCCACTAGTTTCGTAAGAACTTTAGCTAGCTAGCTTAAAACCGTACAAAGCATGTAAGAGATTTAACCAAAGAAACGTTTAACAATGTGAGAAAATTTTATTGGATAAAATAAGAAATTCAAACTATCTTGTTTGTCATCTGAACCTAGATAAGTCTAAATCTAAATTCTTTCTGTATTAAACATGGCACTATGCAAACTCTAAAACCATTTAATATGTTGTCATATAAAATAACTAAAGAAAAAATAAACTATGTTTACAAATTATTACAATGACATGATTGTTTTATTAATAAAATTAATAAAATGATAAAATCACTTGATTTAGATTGGTCATCACCCAAGTTGCAATTTTGAGCAAAAACATGTTAAAGATGTAGAAATTTGTAATTTGGTGCAAATTTACAATGATCTTAAGTCTGACTAGATATTATAAAACACAAAGCTAATACACTATTCAAAAGCAAAAACTTCCGTCTAACGACAACGTGGAGACATGAACTGTCTATGCACACATAGGTTACAGGTTACAAGCTAATAAGGCATTCAAAATGCAGATTGAAGTTTTAATGACAATAATGGAGCCATGCATTGTTTGTGCAAACACAAACTGTACATTACTGCAGTTTCATTTTTCACAGTTATTTCTGCAAATAATGATAACTGTGTACTAGACGTCCTTATTTCAGTCTCAGAACTGAATTGCAAGGACACAGCTCTACGAGGTCAGACCTAAATGCATGTGAAGGCCAGCCACTGGCAGCCACTAAGAGTAAATATGGTCCATGAATGAACTCAGAGCATAGCACCACAGCCACTTTGTATAACCTATGAGTTGATTTTTTAAAGGAAGGAGGAAAACCTCTGAGCCTTGAGAAATACCCTCAGAGTCAGGTTTAGATTTAAACCAATAACCCTCTACATCCCAGGCAGGAATCAAACCAGGGTCATGGCAGTGGGAGGTGCGAATACAGTTTTCAGTATATGATTAACATGTAATCAAACATTTCACTCATTTGACATGGAATTCACTTGCATTCACCATAAACTACTGGGCTTCCACAATTTTGATTCTTTTTAGAGCTCATGAAAATTAATTTAATATTGAATATGTAAAAGGTTTGACTATTAGACATAATAATTTATTAACTTATCAAACATGATGGAAGAAAAGTGTACCTATATGTCTGTCACTGCGCTGTGGCATTGCTTGGGAAACATATTCAACAGCTTGAGGCTTTTGCTCTTTCTTCTCAGCAGCAGTTACTTGGCTAACAAAACCAGACAAGACAAGTTGAGCCATGTTACAGGTATTGAGACTGCTGTCCACCTCTCTCTTCAATTTGATATCCTGTGTATTTACTGGTCCACTAATTTTATCGGCACCGGCCGCCTCTTTTGAAGCGATACCAACTTGTGCACTGCTAACTGGAGCACAATTTTGAGACAGAACCCATATTTGTTTGTCCTGAATTTTTTGAGATGCCGGTAGACACAAAGTTGGGATGAACTTGGTTGAGTCAGTGTTAGTATTTGCAGGACATGTGTCACTTTTGGCCATTTCATTTTTTACTGGAGCATTTGCTGAGAGCTCATGGTTGTTGGGTTTCTCTTCAGCTTTTGGTACTTCAACCAATGTTTTACTCTCTGGCAAAGCTTCACTCATTCCAATATATATGTTTGGTACAACAAGGCAATGAAATGTACTTCAAAACAAATGATGTGCCTCTACAGCAGCATCACGACCAGTATACCTTTTTAAAAACAAAAAAAGAATTGCTTCAGCATGAAAAATCTTTGCTAACATTTTAAAACTTATGGTCCATATTTACGATGTAGGAGTAGTGTGGGCACTGATATAAATAGACTCATTAATTTTCATTGTTTCACACATAAATCTAAACACAAGCACTTGGCCTATCAATTTATGTTTACTTAATATTTAAAAACCACTTGATTAGAAGACTCAAACAATTGTCACTAGATAAAAGTTGTTTGAAGGACTTAATTTGTTTCATCAGCAATGACACTAAATTTATAAAAAGTTATAATTACAACAAAATTTATCCATTTTTAACATAATTACAGCTCTATGAGCTGGTGTTAGACATTAGCTTGATTGTTTTGTTTTGTTTTAGAACATTTAGGAACCTAATGAGGAGTAGAGATAAGTGGACTTGATGTCCCTTACAAGGATCTTACTCCTGGGCCTACGGTTTAATATCCTTATCCGAGAAGACGTGAAAGTCTAACCATTTGCAGATGTTAGAGCAAAGGCAGCACTTTCTCCTCAATTATTTTAAGACCCTGAGTGGTGGTCCGGCCGGGAATCAAACCTGAGACCTCCCGCACGATAGACTAGCACCTTACCAACTGGGCTAACCAGGTGGAGACAATGTGGAATTTTTCTCTAAAACGATTATACACTAAAATCACAAACTATTATTAATCACACTTAAAATGAATCTTTTTCACATAACTACGGACTCCTAAATAGATTTTCCATGGATTTGTGTTAAAACAAATTTTATTCATAGTGGATTCAAGCAAAATGTTATAAATAAAAAAAAACCCTTTGGGTATCACTTTGGGTAAAGGACACAGTTACTAACATGGTTTGTAGTTAGGTGAGCTTAAGGTTGGTGTAAGATTTGAATTTCTTTGGTTTTGTTCAAAGATCTGTGTCCTCTACACGAAGCAAAAGCCAACCCTTCCTTGCTTGCTGGTTCCATTATATCAAAGGATATCATGTATGCATCTGACAGATTAATCGAAAAATGAAAAGTTTATGTTCTATTTACTAAAGATTCTTATTGTTTATAAGAGTTATTGTCAGTATGGTTTCAGAAATGTATTGTCAATATTATAAAGTAAAATAAATACATAAGTTTGCAAAGTAAGTAATAAAACAATTATAATAAGTATTTGAAAAAACATTGATGAGTATATTATGTAGCTATTGGTATATTAGTAACAATGATAGTAACATAGTAGTAGTAGTAGTAATAGTAGTAGTAGTAGTTATATGAGTATGAATATGAAGTATGCTTTATTGACATGATGTAAAATTGCTACATATTGTCAAAGCGTGCTATTTTTACAATATCATTCAATACAAAGGCATTCTAGTTTGATACAATACAAAAAGCTAGTCACAATCACTTTTTATAAAGTATTTCTAAAAGTTTAGCAGTAACAACATAAAAAAAATAATAATAGTGACAACTAGAGAAATGCCTAGCAGACGGTTGTGAACTACGTGTGAGTAAATATTTAATGAAAGTTAGATAGGAGGAGAAGTAGTACGGTAGTAGTAGTAGTAGTAGAAGTAGTAATAGTAGTAGTAGCATTAGTAGTCACTAGTAATTGCAATAGTTACTAGTAGTACATAATATATATACTTGGCGTGAATATATAGCAATTAAAAGTTTTAGTTCTAATAAAAACATTAAAAGCAGTTTTCAATATTCATTATTCACTCAAGTTGAGTTTATTAGCAAAATCAAGGGGTGAACTGTAAATTCTTCACAAAAATTTCCTCTTACTATAGACAGCGAATCGAACGGCTACCAAGCAGATCATGGAACGCCAAGCAGTTTGGAAAACAAAAATTGTGTTGGTTGCTATACCTTCAAATTTGCTTTGAAACGCCATAAACATCAATTATATATAAAGTATTTATGTTTTAAGTACATTATAAACAATTTACAGAAACAAATCCCGAACAAGTTTGTTATTTAAGAAATCAGAACCCGATGAAAGAACAAGAAATAGCATTGTTCGAGCGGTCCATTTACTACACTTGAATAGTAAATTACCGTTGTATGAATATTCATTAACTCTACTTGATGAATATATTGAAAATTACACTAACCTTTAGAGAATTTTTAATCGATAGAAGCCCCGAACATATCTTTCAACTATTGGACCTTGTGCTAGTGGGCGACCAATTTTCGACAAGAAACTGAAATTTCTTCTCAGTACTGATCGTCCATGTTTTAAAAAAGATATGAAAACGAAAAGACCTTACCGAGTGGGACTGGGTTGCCAGAAAAGTAAATTATGTCGGGGAGGGCCATCGATCGATCGAGGGTATAAAACAGATGGTTGCGTAATTTTTACTTTTCATCTGAAGAAAATTCTAATTCAAATACAGTTTTCTTTAAACAAAGTAAATTAGAGCGCCATGTTGAAAATAAAATTGTACTTGAACGAGCCACAACAGAAAGAAAAAATAAACCTTTTGCCGAAAACATTATAAACTCTTTTAATTTTACCGAGATTAACCCTATCT
>JAOTRI020130694.1:0-11438 GCA_028564885.2 Zoanthus sanctaehelenae
TTTTTGCCGCAGTGAAGCAGAAAGACGGAAAAGATTTCAAAGTTTCGTCTAGTGAGTACGCCTGGCCGTATTTGTAACGTCTTTATGCAAAAGTAAAATTAAAGTCTAGCTTCAACTAGCGAAAGATGTTTTGTCCTCGATATTTTATTTGACCAACTAGTTGAATTTTACTAAAACAATTATTCCTCTCGCCCTCATGGCCTCCGAGTCCGAATAGCCCATTGACTCAGAGCCCATTCGGGCTCGAGGAATAATTGTTAAGTAGTTGCATATACCTGTGTTAGGGTCATTCCAGACTTCAGCAACGAGCTTGTGGCAGCTGCAGTAGGTGACAAACTACTAAGAGCACTCTCGGTCATCGGAGCAAGCCCTAAAAATTAAAATGATCACATTTACTCATTATCAAAATTTAAAGAAGCTATTATTTCGAGTTAATTCATCATCTGTAGACCTGGGTACGTGAGAGATATTTTGTTAGCTTTGGAGAACAATACACTTAAAACACGATTATGTGAAAGTATGGAGGAAGTCTGTTTGAATTGACTGGTCAAAGAAATTGCAACTGAGTCTTAAGTCTTCTGGTATGATTGTGTAGTTTTTGCATACGCAAATACTAGGGAAAGCGAACTATAGATGGAAAGAATAACTAGAAAACGTGTAAGTAGAGGTCTTGTAGCCTTTAGAAACCCTTATTTTAAAATCATTGCAAGTAGAATGTTAATTATTCATGGGACAAGCAGAGTTAGAACAGAAAACAGCTTAAATAATCTTTTAAAATTTTGGTTGAGCCCCATGTTATCTTTCACATTACAAAAATACTCCGGACTATAGTAGCTCGTGGGTAGTGCTAAATGGTATCGAAAAATCTTGTTCAGAATCGTTGAAGCTCTAACAACAGTACAAGAAGGTTTCCTTAAGTTTCTAAAAGAAAATGGAGAAAACAGCTGTAAAGTTATCTGGCACCAGTTTAGATCTCTAAGGCATTTAGCTTCTGTAAAAGAGAGGGGGGGTATCATTCTACCTTCTACTTGAGTTTTACCATTGGATCAAGAAGTGATCTAACCACATATTCTTTTTACTTTTCAAGCAAAGATTGATTGACTTATCTGATTCTTTTGATTTCCTCGCGATAAAATCTGAATAAGGAGCTTTAGAGCTCCTAGAAACAAAGAAGTCTAACCATTCGCAGTTGTTAGAGCAAAGGTAACACCTTTTCGACTAATTTAAGATCGTGGGTGTTGCTCTTGCCGGAAGATGAATTCGAGTGCAAGGCAGTGATTTAATTGATTTGATTTATCTTAGATAGATAACTATAACACTACATACCCCTTTGTCTTGCTGCAGTCAGCAGGTCATTTGCATTTTCCAATTCTGTTTCTAGTTTATGGATTTTTTCCTCTAAAAGAAAATAATAACAAGCTCTATAACGTTTCTTCTACAAAGACATGCAGGCAAAATATCAGTCCTGATGCTACTATAAAGCTCTCACCAAAAAACAAACGAAAAATTTAAAGTGATTCAAAGCGAGAGAGAGACTGCTTATAACTTACCAAGCTCTTTAACTGTGTTCTTGTGCGAGTTTTCTTGTTCCTCTACTCTGCTCAGTATGTCAGTTTTACCTTGAAATTTAAACATATATTTATTTAAGCATTAGAGCACAAGTTTCTATGGCTTTATCGGTGAAATAGAGCACGCGTGATGTTGGACGAGACACGAGAACGATTGTAAAATCACAAGCCGCGGGCAAGTGATTTTACAACGTTTCGAGTGTCTATCCAAACATCACAAGTGCTCTATTTCGCCTAAAAGTCATAGAACGTTGTGCTCTAATACTTTTGTGATAAGGCAAAACAACCTGCAAAACAAGCAAGCGAAAACCATGACTTTATCGTTGTAATAAAGCATAGATTTGAACCAATCAGAGTATGCGTTATATCGTAGCTATATTATTATAAAATAATATAGATGCTACATGCTAAACATTGTTTTTCATGTTTGTACGTATTGGCCAATCTAAATAATGAAGAGATACATATATTGTATACTAAAGCTAAATCCTTATACAAGCCTAGTGGTCCATGGGGCAAGCGCTTATCTCCGGTTTCTGTAGTGTTAAGCGGATGACAGTCTTTGATTCCCCCCTGGACAGGACACTTACCATCGCAGGTTAGCTCCCAGCACACACTGGTACTCATTTACCTATCCCGGAAGGATGGAAAGCTGAGAAGGTCACACAAATATTCGAATCTCGGCAAAGTGCCAGGATTGGGCTGGGGACCATGTGGTTGGAAAGCAAAGATCTAACCAACTGCGCCAACCACGTCCGCCCATATATTGTATACATATTTACTAAAAACGATTTATAGTAACTGTATCTATTTGTCAAGCATTTACATCAGAATATTATGTTTTTGAAAATTATGTCACACTTGGGAGTTTTTAATACAAACTTTATGGGATCTCTCCTTGGTTTGAAATTGTAATAATATTTGAGAAAAACAAGAGCCAAAATTTCAAAAAATATACATTAGTTCCTTTAAACCACCGTAACCCAGGCAAGGATTTCGTTAGGTTGGGATACTGGGTTCTTATTTTCCCGATTATTCTAATTCTTGTCGTCGCTGTTTCCACACAGGATTTGCACTATTATCTTAGACCTTCTAAACGCAAATAAGTATTTCTTGTGCTCAAATAGTGTTTATGTTACTTCTGCACCAATCAATTGGTGCTGTTTACAAGAATCCATACCCCAACTAGTACAAAACCAAACCCAGGGCTTGAAATTGCGACCGATACGGTCGCATTTGCAACTAAATGTTTTCCATTTGCGACTAAAACTTAAACAGCGGTCGCAATTTTGCGACAAATCTTCGATAGTTAAAAAAAAAGTTTTTTTTTCATAATTGTTACACATTACATTACAGTGACAAAGTTTTTTCGAGACATCAGATTTTGCCTGAAGCAACGAGATGAGACGTGTATGTGGTGTTCTTTGAGCACACGATGTAGGCTACGACAAGTGCTCAAAGAACACCACATACACGCTTTTTTAAAGAAAAAAGTTATAAGAATCGTACTTAAGCGCTTTTTATATGAGCCAGTAAACTTTTATGTGGCAAATTGTTCTGAATTTTTTGGTAATTTCAGTCTCAAACTGTTTTTTAATTCTGTTCTTATTTCCATCAGCAGCTCAAGAAATTGAAGAAAAAACAAAATGGAAACAATCAAGGCATTATACAATTGAACAAAACACCTCCAATTTCATTATTAATAGGAGACAGCAGAAATTGTTGCGATATTCATTGTGTTAGAAAGGAATAGATTTACAAAGAGTATAGGAAATTGAGATTGCTTATCAACCGAAATATTTAAGAGTAGCATAAAACTTAAAATGAAGCGATAATATAAAACTATAGCTTCGGCAGTGACAGACATTTTTAAGTGCAGAAAATAAAGGCATCGCAGAACATAAAACGCAAGAACCTGTTGTAATGTTTCTAGATTCTTCTTTTTGTGACCCAGAACTCATAGCTTCCAATACCACGCAAATCGTCCTTCACTTAAACACGGTAATCGCTAACCACTCACACTTACGCTCAGTTGGTATATTAGCTTTACAATCTGCATAAAAACTAATGAGGTGAAAATACATCGATATTTGACTTCCGAGTTTTTCAGCTTCTTAGCAGGGTTCAACAACTGGCGAGTGAATTCCAAACCATTGGAGTTACACAAAAGCAACACTTACCATTGCTCTAATTACCCTGTCGTAGCTTGGTTACCAAGCTTCTCAAGATGGTAAAGTCCAAAGAGGGAATTTCGTCAAGCTATTTGTTAAATTTACTTATCGATGTTTCTGTGACTTAATATAGCGCCGTTTTCGATTCAATACTAAACGAAACGTTGGATCAGTAAAACAAAATTGGGTATCTAACACTTAATTCAATTTATTATAAAAAGATGATTGTAATTCATGCTGATACACGTATATACAAGACAACTCGAAGCATTCTAATCAATTTCACCGAGTTTCTCGATCTGCTATATGTTTAAGAAATAGATAACTATGATTTTCATATGAATTTAATTTTTTTAACAAGAAATGAATTAAAATGCACCTTTCCAACCATAATCATGTAAGTCCAAATTTTACAACAAAAGTTTTGCAACCAGTCGCAAAAATGAAATTTTCTTTTACCTTCGAGCCCTCAAACACAAACCCTAACTATGGCACCTAAAAACTCTAACTGTTTTTGAGGTTGCTGCAACAAAAAACAGCACGTGGCAATGAATGGACACTTTTTGCCCTCTTAATAAAGTTACTTCAGACGTTGATCTTGTATTTTTGGCTAGCAAATGATTTTACAAGCTTCAATTTTAATAAAATAGTGGAAAAGTTGAACATTTGACATGCAAAACATGTTTTAAGATGCAATCTTAATAGTATGTATCGTTTCTAAGTGAAGCTCTAGCATGTGAACATTACAGTAAGCCACCCATGAAACATACTTTCATTAGCTTCTTTAAGCAACTTTTCCATCTCTTCAACGGCAGTTAAGAGTTCCTTGCATTTCTTCTCACTTTCTTCTGTACTTTCCTACAAAAAAGAAAAACATTCTTTGAGTTAATATGACCTAACAAAAATAAGCAAGCAATAAACACAAGTTTTTTCACAGTCAGTTACTACATTAAAACCTACCTTATAAATCTTTGCTAACTTTGTTTGTGAAGCCAGCTCTAATTTGTACCGTTCTTCCAACTTAGTAGAATGATCACGTGCCTAGGGAAAAAAGTAAAATCTTCCATATTCTTATGGGTAAACAAAACCTTTTTCTGAAATAACACATTAAAAGGTAAAAAAAATAAAATAAAAACAGAAACAAATTCAATGCAGTTTTGAACAGTAACCAGTCAATGCATGCAGTTTTACAGTAAGCGAGTAAAATAGATTGATAAACTAAATTGTAATGAATTGTAATATATAATAAATATACAGTAGCACATCCACTGTAATTTAAAAATAACAATATGAGTTTATACAGAGTTCCTATGTAATAGCAATAAAAAAATATATATATTATCATTATAATTTATTTAGAAAAAGGGTGTGAATTACAGGCTAAACTTCAGAATACCCTGCCATTCTCTGAAATTCATTCCTGCTCATTCCTCGTTTTACACCAATAATTAATAAGCAACCTTCGTTTACTGGAAAAAATCCGCGCGTGCAATTGGTCAAAATCAATCGCATGACCATGATAAATTTGAGAACAAACAACGCACACGGTTCATTATCAACAATTTACCATGCTCTTTTCGATAGCTTGCAAATGGCCGAAATACAAAGGTTTCCGACAATAGAAAAAGATGAATTCTTAAAACTAATCAGTGATTCTACTTTTTTAAAGTTGTCCTTTATCAGGGTATACAATAAAATTATTTATTTTGGCGGGCATTTGGGCACACGTCCAACAGTTTTCCCGCCTTTTATAGTTTTAGATATATTTGCCGAGTTTGGATTTCTTGTGAAGCATTTAGGAACATTTTTAAACAGTTTTTTTTGTTGGATTTTTTAAACATGAAATTTTAACTATTGCCAGATTTACTGAATACCGGATTTTTAACTGTTTTAATTGGTTTGTTTTATGGTGGGAAAATCCTGACAAGAAATCTCCAAGATGGCGATTTGGCACTTTTCATTCGAGGATGACAGCGTAAGAAAACATTTCAAATGCTGGTTGAGTTCTTCTAATATTTTATTAAAATATTGAACTAACTTCCCAAAGGACATGCTGATAAAGTCGAAAACAAGATATTTGCTGATTTTAATTTGTGATTAAATTTCAGCTTCTGAAAATATTCAGTAAAAGCTTCGTTTCGGACTAGCTCAATTGAAAATTATTTTCTTGTGATGAAATAGATTATTATTTATCGTGACTGTTAGTTAATAAATTAACTATTTTTCTTTTGTCTCACGACAAGTCACTTTGATATTGTTCGCCACGTTTCGACTGCTACTGTTACTATGTTGTGATTTTTTCAGCAAATTTTATTGCATTACAAGGAAAAAAACAAAATACACGACTGTACATGATTTTACATCAATGTCATGAAATCACGTAACTGTTAAATGTCAGAAGCCCTGTTAAAATGAAGAGCTACACTTATTGGTGGTCAAGAACTTACATCTTTTAGTTTCTCCATGTGAGAATTTATTTTTGCTTCAAGCTCTTCATTTCTTTTCTTTAATGTTTCTGTGGAGTCTCTCAAATGAGCAACCTTTTAAGAACAAACAGATCTTGGTTGATAATAATAGAGCTCATATTTTTTGTTATCTAAAGATAACTTGTGCAAAGCATTATGGGATTGAAATTTAGCAATAACTGCTCAGAACTTTAACTACAATTAAGTCACATAATGGTCTTGATTTTTTTAAATAGCTTAAAATGTATACACCTGTTAGGGCCTAAAATTAACTAGTTTGTTTTAATTAGCCAGTTGGCTATCCGAGGCAAAAAATCTGGTAGCCAGAACACAAGCTTTACACATTTTCAATATGAACATGATACTCGAACATTTCCAGGGTTAGAAAATACCTATTGACATAAGTTGTTCTCCATAGGTTTTAGGCATCCAAACAAAAAATGTAGATGTACCTTCAATTCATCTCCAAAAACTTTATTTTAATCATTAACATTAAGCAATTTACTATGTATTGGTTTACATAAATCTTAAGTACGAAAATATTGTAGGTCAGCTGCCAACTTTACTACAATTTAAGTGATGTACCTGTGGCCAACAATACTCTGATCAAATGTTGTCAAAATGGTAAAAAAGATAATTTATATTTTATGTGTAGTTAAATAAGCATCTGTAGCTTGGAAATAGCTATTGAAAGAAATGTTCGTGTTGTCAAAAGCTTATTTTTCTCAGAAGAAAAATCTCCAAAGACATTTTATGTGACAAAACATATTGTCAATGTAATACAAAGAAATTAAGCTACTGGACTTTAAATCTACCAAAATATTTTAGAAGCATTAAGCAAATTATAGAGTGACTCATTTTATCTAGAAAACGACATAGCCAAAATTTAGTGGACAACCAATTCAAAATTCAGTCACAAATGGATAACTCTAGCTGCCGTCCCTTTAAATAGAAGAAAAATCATTTCAGACCATGTATGTTACCCAATCATACCTCCCCATTTGTCTCATCCAGCTGTCCCTGTAACTCTAGTACTTGACTTGACTGGAAAACAACAATTAAAAAACTTAAATTAGTTTCAGTTATAAATAAAACAGAAAAAAAGATCAAACACGAGGAATAAAAAAATTAATGTCAAACTCTGTAACTTTAAATTAAATTAGTTACAAAAACACAAAGAAAAAAAATGTTTTATTGGACTAAAACATTGAATAAAGCATGATGCAGAAGTGTTTAGAAAATTCTCCACTGCACAGAATTGCAGCTCTGGGTAACTTTCCTTTCATTCTCAATTCGCTCTTCTTTTTCCAAAAATAAAGAGATTATTGAAGATTTTATCATGTCATGAACACGATAACTTATGAGAGACTTATCTCCCGAAACATTACCCAATAAACTATCCTGTTCACGACATGATGAAATCTTCAATAATATGAATGCTGAACAGACAAACCAAAACAATATCTTCACGACTGTAGATTTTAAGATTCTAATAAAATGTTTTCCTTTAGCTTTTTGGTATTTTATGGGCTACAAAATCAACATAAAGAGCAAGTCTCATTGAAATATTATTGTAAGTTAAAACAAACGATTTTCGCTTTTGACAAAAAAAAATCTACTAAGGCAGAGATGTAAACAGGTTTTCAAATTCGGGGCTCCTCTGGACCCCTACTTGAAGAATTTGGTAGTCCATTGCAAACTTTGGGGGGTTCTGCTCATTAATGTTCAACTTGAATAATTAATTTTTTATGAGGTAATGACATTTTATTTTTAGTCTGAAAAGTTACAACGAAATGGACTGTTAAGAGCCAATCAGCTGATAAAAATTGTTTTCACGAAAGACAAATATGCATATCTTGTGATACTGTTTTTTCCTGACATTTGTAATTTGCATTAACAATCAATTTTTTAATGCATCCAACTGGACCCTTCATTCAATATTCTTTGCACCCAACAGAAAGACAATTGCATCTTAGGACACAATGATGCATTCTGGATACATCTCTGCTAAGGCTAAACAATGTACCGTAGCTAAAAATATGCTTGTTTTTTCCAAAACTAATAAATATGAAATGAAGCAGTTGCACTTGAATGAAGCTTTGGGTTGCTTCAAAGTGAAATTCCTCTACACTCTAAATTTATTTATAAAATTACTGTAACAAAACTTAATTTGCAGTTTTTCCACAAGAAGCCCACTTTTAATCAGTCTAACCAATCTACCTTTTCCTTTCTGAGATTGGTAACTTCATCTGTTTTTGTCTTCAGTTCTCCATTCAACCAATCCACTTGTTTTTGAAGTAGAGCTTTCTCTTGCTCAATTCTATTTTCTCGAAACTAGCATAAACGCACAAAATTGTTAACATCTGACATATTGTAGTTCTCTAAGCATAAGTATCTTTAATTATTTATTTTATTTTATAACAACTGCTTATGATTATGTTTTACACATATTTACCTCTGCCAAGGAGGTTATTTTTGAATGTTTGTCTGTTTGTTTGTTAGTTAGCAACATAACTCAAAAACGTATTGACAGATTTTGATGAAATTTTCAGATGTTATCAGAAATGGGAAATGGAAGAACTGATTAAATTTTGAGGGTAATCCAGAAAAAACCCTGGATTCTGGATCACTTTGAATTTTTCAGCAATCAAGCAGAAAGGGACACTCAGCACATTCATATAACAAGCACACTCAGCACATTTATATAACAAGCACACTCAGCACATTTATATAACAAGCACACTCAGCACATTTATATAACAAGCACACTCTGCATCATTTATATAACAAGCACACTCAGCACATTTATATAACAAGCACACTCGGCATCTTTATATAACAAGCACACTCAGCACATTTATATAACAAGCACACTCGGCATCTTTATATAACAAGCACACTGAGCACATTTATATAACAAGCACACTCGGCATCATTTATATAACAAGCACACTCAGCATCATTTATAATTCTATGGCTACAATTATAATTTACACTAATAGTAAGACTTGTGACGCACATGCAAATTCCAGAGTTAGAAATTTTCTACACTTGTAGTATGACTAGTGCTGCATGTGCAAATTCCAGTGTTTGAATTTTTTTCTTGCGTGGGGATCACAATATGCTTGGCGGAGGTCTGTGCTCTCCGAGTGATTTTCTAGTCCTTCTTAATTTCAAACTGATTTTTTTTTTCAATTTTATATTGTTACATATTTTTATCCACTGAGGCAGAAGATACAGTAAACAGTCAAACACAAAAAAAGAAGTTAACCTTTTCAGCTACAAGTGAATCAGTTTGCCTCATTGTTAACAGCTATGGCCACAACAGTTAAACACTAGCACAGTACAACCATTGAGGACCAAAGACCTAAGAAAACCTTTATCATTTTTCCTTCACAATAAACCCAGTAGTTAATCTAAAGAAAGTAAGGAACCAATAGAAGTAGAAAACTATTAATTCTGATATACAATCAGATCAAATGTTTTTTTTAAAAAAAAATTTAGTTTAATTTGTGGTTTTTACCACCAACCTTTGATATAATTTATACAATGAGCTATTAAATTATCTACTATATAAAAAACAAAATATTGAAGCCATAAAACCAATTTGAATGCTTTAAGGCTCATTTAAACGGATCAAACAAGTTAGTCAAACATCATAAAGCATTGTTGGACGGTAATTGATCAGGGTTGTATGCTGGAGCGTTCAAACAAATCCAACAATGTTGGATCTCAGTACCAGGCCAATGAACGTTTTTAACAAGATTGCCTATCTTTGATCAAACGTGCATAAATGTTGGACAATGTTTGACAAATATGGCAAACTTCATCCAACATCATCCAAAACCACCCATCATTATCCAACATGTTTTATTGTGCTGTTCAAACAGGTCAAACATGTTCTGTCCAACAATGTTTGATGATCGATGTTTGACCAACATGTTTGGTCCATTTGAACAGCCCTTTAAACTTAAAATTTTCATTCTAAAAATATTAATAAGTAATGTCAATTTGTAATTTGTATCCACTTGGATTATGAATGTCTTAAGGAGAAGAAAGCTGCCAGTAAAAAAAGTCCATTATGAAAAAACAGTAAACATTTATGAAAGGCATTCACATCTTTCACTTACCCATTTAATTCTGTATGTTTTCGCAAAACCAGTCACTACACAAACATCTGCTAGCTTTTTACCATTTTAAAGCAAAGCACTAAAGTCAGGGACCATAAAATAACTTTGAGACGGAACTGGACATAAAGTGCCATAGGTACAACTTTTTTAAGGGGATTGAAGGCTTCCCGAAAAATTTGGAAAATTGGAGCTTTTAGAATAGCTAGAGTTCAAGATGCATTTATAACTGATGATAACAAAATCAGTCATCAATTTAATATATAATAAGGTGAAGTGTAAAATACGACATCAGAAGACTCTTTCATATCGAGTCAGTCAAATCTTATTAGGACTTTTTAAGGGAAAATGTGTTAAAACTCTATTTGAGATAAGGTTATCTGCCGCCTCTTGGCCTCCTTTCAGATCTATGATCCCTGAATGTATAAAACCATTAATAACACTCACCTTGAAGTGTGTTTCCTGACTTTCAATCTCATTTAATTTGGCCTAACAACAATTAATGGTGATTAATGTATGGCTACATAATTTCAAACATTGTTTGATATAAAGAAAAGTAATAAAGAGATGTTTTTTGTGCTTGGAAATGTAACATATATGAAAAGATTACTATTTTTCAGTCTAACTTCATTCTATTCTACAATATTGATTGCAAATCCTTTTTCTCCAAAGCTCTCCTTCTTCACTTTATCGTCAATCCAATTTTGATCCATCCGGGTTTATCCCCATAAATGGGTGTGGCTGGATTTGCCCCACTCTGGCAACAATCACTCCAACTTCCATTCTCCATCTCACTCAATTCATTGCATCCTCCTTCTTCAAATCAACACTCTTGCTCTCCTTTTCCACTTGCATTTTCCATGTCTTCCTAGGCCATCCTCACTTCCTCTTCCCTTCCCTTCAAACTCCAATGCTTTTCTAAAAACATGCCTATCATCCCTCCTTAAAACATGCTCATACCATCTCACTCCATTTGCTTTTGCCATCTGAACCGCTGTTTCCTTCAATCCAGACATTTGCATTAGGTCCCCTGTCTTCCTTTTCTCCATTAGTTTTGCACCACACATTGTTCTCATTATAGCTCTCTCGGTCCTTCTCAAAATTTCC
>JAOTRI020130705.1:0-11437 GCA_028564885.2 Zoanthus sanctaehelenae
CAGAATCTGATTGGTTAAAAATACGTCACGTGAAAGGCAAGAAATCCGACTGTTTACCACAAAATCGTGTTTGTCAGGATTGAACAAGTTTGAGCAGAGGTTGATGGATTAAACACCGGGAATTAATAATTCCGGAAGTCGTGAATATTTCGCCACATGACGCAACACATGACCTTTGTACAATTTCTACTGTTAGCTAAGTTCAGTATTAATTACAAATTACAAGTTTGTTCTCTGAGTTCTGGCTACGTTCTTTTTTTTTTGCGAATTTTCGCTTTCCGTTTCCTTTGAAACTTGCTGTATGATTTATTGACTGATCTCCTCGGGAAACATTATATTTCCCTCGGAACCAGTCAATAAATCTTAATTATTATTTGGTTTTATTAACTTCCGGTAGTTTATCCCATGTCTACGTCCACGAAAATCATTAGAAATATCCGGCAGAAAGCTTCGGATATGTTTAAATTTTATATACTTTTAATCAGTTTTTTTCGAGTTGATTATTCTTCTTCTAGTTTTACTATAGCTCGTGATTAACCGAGTTTCTTTGAATAACACAAGATTTTTGTGACTTCAACGAAAACACTTGCGTTTGGAAAAATGACTTAAGTCAAAAGAATTACTGGAAGAGAATCAATCGTTGCACCCCATCGCTGAACACCGGACCTTGCGAAGACAGATCAGGCAATGGTGAGTAATTTTATTTCATTTAAATAGTTTTTGTTTTTAATGAATCTTAACTTTGGTTAAATCCAAGATCTCATTTCTGTCATATAGTTTTCACATACTGTAATATTGTTTAATCACAGTGTACGTTTTAAAAACTGATGCTTTCATAAAGCATTTAAGAATAAATATAAACGCTTTTAAAGCGTTTCGACGATAATCTGATACCGTTATAAAATAGTGTAAATGTTATCAATTGTCTTAATAGTTACTTTATTGTATGTTAGGAGTATTATTTTGTAGCGTGCCCATATTATTTATGGAATTGTACACTTGCTAGAAGTCTTATACTTTAATTAAGTTTCTATTCTAATCTATCTCTCTCCATACCATACCATACCATATTATACTATAGCGTAACATACTATTTAAGAATTAGACCTCGAGGATGAAGGATTACTAATCAATAACCCATGAGGAATATTCCATGACGTCGAGAGGTTTAATTGTTTTGGTGTAAGTCTAATCTACTAATAACCGTAAAAGGATGTTCAAATTAAACTACATTACTATTTCATCACTCCGATACAGTTCTTGTTATACAGTGCTTATGCATGGCGTGTTATTCCCATTGGGAATTATCACTCTGTAAACACTCTCACTCACAAAGTTGAATATTCACTCGACTCCTTCTAGTCCGGCTCTCAACTCCGTTGTAGCATTTCACAATCCGAACCTCACCCCATCCCTCCTCAGAGTTGGCGACATCGCAGGTGGGATCCACCACACGGTGGGGATTACATCCATTTATCGGTTTTGGTATCCCACGGTGTTGTGCTTAATTCTTTTCAATCCAAATAATTAATTATAAATAATTAATAATAATAAATTATAATAATTATTAATTATTCCGTACAAACTTAAAAGCGTAAACATGTGTATGTTATTCCTAAATGTATCTGTAAACCCTCAAAATTGTATTTTCTATAATAATTCTAATAATTATAAGTAACAAGTACTTGAGAGGATACGGGCTAGACGATACTCCTTCATGTTATATGTGAAATGCATGAAGTGTTTTCTATTCTACAGAGAAAAGCGAAAGGCAATAGAAAAATGAAATCGTCTGATATGATAGCAAGACGGGGCTCATTAAATTTTGCTTCATCACCTTTTTCCTATTATATACTAGAAGGTTATAACAAGTTAGATCTTTAGTAGAGTAGCCAATCAGAATGCAGGATGCATTTTAGACCTTTAGTAGGTTTATAGAGTTGACTGGTTATGAAACTTGATGACTTCCTTTGTTCTATGTTATTGTTCTTCTTATTGAAATACGACGTTGACCCTGCACAAATAACAAAAAGCTTTGAGATGTAAATGAGCAAACAACTAAAAGACTAAGGAATCACCACACCAAGGACAAAACGGATCCTAACCGTGACAGTGCACACAACATAAAACAAAGAAACATTTGAATCTCTTTAACAAGTTTCATAACCATTCTAATAACTTGGGATTATATACTAAACTATTATATACAATTCTATTCCACTTTAAGTAAGATCGATTTAGAAAACTAACAACAATATCCAACGTTTTAGAGTCAGGCATGACTCCTTTATCAAGGTAAACTTTAATGGGTAATCCATTCATGTTTGACCTTACACCTTTTGTATTTTAGCACAAAAAATTGTAAATATCTTAAGGTCAATTATTGTTTAACAGTTAATATCCATATATGGAATCGTTTTTTGTTTTGTTCTAACGCCCGCTATATTCCATTAAAGTTTAACTTTGATAATGGAGTCATGTCTGACTCCGAAACGTCGGATATTGTTAGTTTTATTCTTAATACGCATTAAATTTTACTTACGAAAAGTTGCAGGGTGACTGTTTGAATGCAAAAGCTAGAAATGGTATTGCAAATGATAAGACAAGATAGAAACTTTTTAAAGTCTAAGGAATTCAAAATCTTATAGTATACCTTGAGCAGTTTGAATTTTAGTACCTTCTAATACAAATAAGAAATGTTGTCCTTTTGCTCCATGTTGCAGGTTATTTCATGTACATTGAGAGCTCCTTTCCATCTGTAAAGGAAACCAAGTCTGTGCTAGTTAGCACTTTCTTTGTCAGTTATTTTAACTGCCTTACATTTTACTATCACATGTGGGGAGAGGAAATGGGAACGCTTAATGTTTACATGGTGGACTCAGATGCAAAACTTCAGTTAGTTTGGCGAGCTGTCGGTAACCAAGGAAACCAGTGGAAAAAGGCACAGGCAAAAATAAACAGCGTAATTACATTCCAGGTTGGTCACGTGCTAACATTTTGTTGTGAAATGGTTGCTTTTCTCAATTTGTTTCATGCATCGACTTGATTTATAAAAGTGAAGCGTTTTGCAACTAGAAAAGAAGCGGGAAATATTGATGTCAATGTATACAATATTAACATGCTTGTAAGATAACCAAACAGTACGTGCGCTATGATTCTGTGTTTTTTCTCAAGTTATAACGTAAAAGCAATAAAACCACGCAGGATATTGAGATAATTTATACCAAAACTACTACATCAGAATTTATACAAAAAACTACTACATCCAACGCCTGAATAGTTAAACAATTTTGATCATTTATAGTAAAGTGCTGAACCAGGTTTTCTGTCTTCTTTGAAGTTCTTTAACTTCATAGTTACAGTCATAGACTCTTGTTGAGACCATTGCGTAATTCCCGGTAAAACATTATTTTCACATGGATTGGATTAATAGGTTATTTTTATTTCAAGGCGATAATATCATTAATACCATCATGCTAAAAATGCACTTATACACAACTGGAAGCAGTTGAGCATTCTAGGTAAAATTGCATGATAACATATGTTTTGTATTCATTAAAGCCTTAAAACTTAAATTAATTTTAAATTAGATTTTCATTGTATAGTTAACAATAGTCCACAACAAGTGAATGTTTCATTACTCTCAGTCATTGGAAGAGATATCTGGTATTTTGCTTTTTAAAAATACTGTCAAGTTTTGATTAGTTTACTGATGTACTTTTGAGATTAAAATGTAAGTACCTAAAGCATTTAGGTATAGCCAGGAAAGAACTTTGCATTGCAATAATCTGAGTTGATTTCTTCGTATTTTACTGAAGGTCAAATTTGAAGGGATCACTGGAGGTAGTTTCCGTTCAGATATTGCTATTGACGACATCAAGCTATCGAACAACATCAGTTGCAGAAATGTTAACGGTTTTGTACCCAAAGCAGGTAAACATGAATGGCATGCACATAGTAGTATTATGAATTTAATCAGAGTTATGCCAAATTTCTTGGCATTAACTTCAAGCTCTTTGACAACAATTTGAACAAAATTGATGCAAGATCTCAGCCATATTGAATTGTTGACATAGCCACATCAGGTGGCTGATACACCGCTTACTCCGTGATTGCTTCAGTAGAGCATATATTGGAATCACATCCACCTGTGGCTATTACGCCGAGTGCACATGTTAAGAAAAGCAATAGGTGGCATTGCTGCAATGATGGCTTGGTACAACCAGCTGATGAATAAAGAGCAGTCAAGAAAATGCCTACATTGTTGTTTTGAAAAACGATTAAATTGTCACTTCCTGAATAGTTGACTTGCAATTTTTCTAATGATTCGCACATGATTCAATATTTTGCAGTGTGTAGAATAAGCTAGGGAAAAATTTGTTGACCCCCTCCCTTCATAAAAAATTTTCATCAAACTTGCAAAAGCGAGATCGAATGGCTAAAAGTTAATGAAAACTTTAAAATGAGAATAATATTTGCATCAAACTTAAAAAAAAACTTTAAAAAGCTAGACACTAAAAATTGAATTTTGGAAAAAAAAATAAAAGAATGGATAATGAATCTAAAAAATGCAAGATTGATTAATGGTTTATGGCCAAAACGTGCCCTTTTGGGGTCGCCGACAGGCGCTTTTATGTCACTTTTCGTTCAAATTTGAATGACACTTTATTCAAAATTTTGTAGAAAAATTTTGAAAAGGAAGCGTAGCGTAGTTTTGTCCTCACCAGTGGTTTTTTTTTCATGTCGTAATATCGAGACATCGTAATATCGAGAATGTGGCAAATATAGGAACTGATTTAAATTTTTCAGTTAAACATTTATTTTACCACGCCTGAAATAAATTGGATCTTGCGGTGAGCTGTTGTTCAGCATTTTCTGATAACAAAGTTACAATATCAGACTTATAAATACGAATTTTTTTATACCCAATCAAGCAAAATAAATATAGTAATTTCCTATTGCCCTAAACTTTTTTAAAATTACAAGAAGAAATTCTGAATCTGAAAAAGCTTCTTCTGTGATAAATTCACTGCAACTTCCTAAATGTTTAAATTAAAAATAATCAAGTTTTGTGCCAACAACTATTTACACTTGTGTTTTTTTAAAAAGACAATTTCATCATCAATTAGACGATAACTACGTATTTCAGTTTAAACATTGTAGCTTTTATAGCTGAATACGTTGAAACTCTATAAAATAAAAATTCACTGAAAATAATTACCATAATATTAATAATAAGAAGAACAAGTGCGCAGTTATTAATAAAAACATTTTTAAATTTAGAATTTAAAATTAACAGTAAAAATTCGCTCAGCCCTAAGATTAGTTGCCATTCGTTTCTCGATGTTAACAGTTTGTGAAGTTTGTGATTTGGATTGGTAACTGCTTCACCAAAAGGTTTATCACAAAGCTTTTGTCGACTTTTCCTGAGGGTCGAAAGATTGCAGACGAATCAACTTCCATTTTTAAAGCAACAATAAAAATTTTTAGTGTTTGGGATTATACTCATAATGAAATTTATTTTATTTGTTTGGCCGCAAATTCGTTAACTCACTTCTTTGAAACACTCACAGACAGTTGGAAACGTTAGTTCCGATTCTCTTTACTACAACGTTAACGTTTTGAAGATTATAAACTTTATCAAAATGTTTCTGTTGATATCTTATCACTTTTTGTTCTTCTTTGTTGCCGTAATTCTAGACATTAGACATGTCTATAACAATATATGAACGAAAAGTTATAGAATTTTTTGTTGCACTGGTTAAATGGTTTAAAATTGTTAAAAAATCTCAACTTTTCAACTGAATCCACAGTCTTCTTCAGGGTATAAAAGTGGTGGTATTTAATGTTTGCTTAGACACGTTGAACCGGGAAGAAGAAAAATTTCTCCCTCGGTATTTATGCTTGACTTTTAAAGAAAGAAACAAGTCTATATTCATTTTTTGGACTTTTCAAACTTTTTGTTTGAAACATGTACCACCATGCATTTCTGATCAGAGTTTGATGATTAAAGTCCTTTGGGAGGTACTAGGTTACCGACAGAGTTGTTGCAATTATATATTGTGCTCTTCCCTGAAGTTAACTTAGAGGTATTTCTTACAAAAGTCAAGCCAATTAGTTTAGTCTTTTTAATTAAGTTGCTTTCGAATCAATAATAATACACAAGAAATAAAATGTTTTGGCGTCATGGGATTGTAAAGAAGTCGTTATTGCAAATCAGCGGATGATGCTAGCGGCCTTGGACCGAGGGGACCACAAAATGAAGCTTGCCAGCAATTTCCAACCGTAGCTGAATTTCCCCGAAATTCCCAAAATGCAAAGCTTCTGATCTCACAACTAAAATAGAGCTTAATTACTCGACACACTCCGCTAGATCAGAGTTGGTTCATTTGAAGGGCTTTACTAACTAAAAACGCGCTTGATTAAAAAAAACCGTTTTCATGTTTCCGGCCAAATTTTCTAAATTGAGAAATGTTTTCTATGAGTTTGGATATTATATTAAATGTGACCATCTGAAAAACAGCCAATTCGGTTGTTGTTTTATGTTGTTGGTATGTTGTTTGCATTCATCATCGTTTTCTCGTTATCAATGGTCAAATTAGTCGTGATTACATCTGATTACTACTAATATCATTAACACGCAGATAATGTGATACGATCGTCAATATTGAGTCACTACCCTCAATACCAGAACCAGCTGATCAGTTGGTTGAGTGATGTTCCTGAAATACCTCCTGGAGTTTGGGAACGTTGCTATCGTGCTCGCGATAAGACCTTCAAACCTGCCAGTTTCAAGTCTCAATGTGCGGGCAAACAGCACACTGTTACATTAGTGAGACTAAACAATTACGTTTTTGGAGGCTATCATGATAGAGATTGGACAGGTAGGTGAATTTCATTACTATATACGACACAAATCAATAGTATTTTTCGCGCATGCGTGCTGATTGGCTAGCTGGGAGGTCATGCGTGCTGATTGGCTAGCTGGGAGGTCATGCATGCTGATTGGCTAGCTGGGAGGTCATGCGTGCTGATTGGCTAGCTGGGAGGTCATGTACGTAAAACTATTTGCCTCTGAGCAGTAAAAGAAAAACTATTGCTATCAATACGCGCGGCAAAATGACGAACTGCCGTCTGAAGAACGCGCCATTTCGCGGGCCAAACGGGAGATGCGCGGGCTGAAATTTCATTTACTGCCCTGATTTTGATTGGTTGCAGAGATGTCAAATAACATTGCTTGGCAAATGAGATCCTGAGGATACCATTTCAATGCCAAAGTTGGCGCGGAATTGAGAGCAATGACAGCGACTAAAAAGACAGTTTG
Organism: Zoanthus sanctaehelenae; assembly: GCA_028564885.2. NCBI lineage: Eukaryota > Metazoa > Cnidaria > Anthozoa > Zoantharia > Zoanthidae > Zoanthus > Zoanthus sanctaehelenae. Next base: position 7,325 of record JAOTRI020130705.1, read on the forward strand.
AGTCCATTGCCTGTGAACCGGCACTGAACTATTATTTTTAAAATATTTACTGTCGTTTTGCTAAACATTCTTAGTAATATTTTAAAACTAGATAATATTTCACTTTTGTTGTAAACAAAAAAGGAATTTCAATTGGCTCTTGTTTAGCTCAGTTATTGTATTGTAGCAACAATTTTCCAATTGATAGATTCATACTACATCTGTTACATGATATTTGTGCCCGGGTACAAATGATGCTACTCGGGCCAAAAATCATTTGATTGTCCAGTTATTGAGCGTGTGTAGTATAAACTAAAACAATTTTTTTTATACTTACACGCTTTTTTTTATAAGAATACGCTTTATAAGAATGTTCAAAATGAAATTGGCCAAAAAGTTAAGAATGTCTTAGGAATATTGCCATCTTAAAAGTCTTTGTAAGTTCTTTGTTTTACCCCTTTTTTGCCTTTTGCGTTTTCTCTTTAATTTTTGTGCGCGAAAAGTTAGGTACGGCCTTAAGGATGTCTTAAGAGTATATTAGGAAGATTTTGACTAAAAAGTTAAGAAAATTCATCATGAAACGAAAAAACACCATTCTTATAAAAAAAAAAAGCGGGTAGTGTCAGTTAGAAAGGTGGATATTTTGAGCCTTATAATTTTCAGCTGGGTAAAAATCCACCCGGTGGGTTCCACTTTGGTAAATAACCATATTTTAAGAATGTGAAAATTATACGTTCCCGCTGCAATGGCACCCGGTGTATTGCATGTGATCTCCAATCGGGGTTTTTGAGTCTGGCTTTTAACATTTTGAGTTTTATGTGTACGGTTATTAGAAACAAAACAATTGCCAAAAGAAACTTTACATTTTTCATAAATAGTACTAATTGAGGTTAGACGAAATTGTTGCAAGATAATTAATCTCCACATATAGAATCAATGTCGACCTTCAAAATTAGTGCTAAATATTGCAACTCCGGGTTAAAAATCTTTTTTACACAGGCCTCGTCATTCTCAGTGTGTTGGCGATACGATTGTTTAACAATTAGACCCGTGGTTCTTGAGGGCGAATGGTCTAATTGTTTTACTATCACACAACTAGTCGGACAAATAAAGCAATAATAAAGTTAGCAAATGCAAGTTGAAGAAGTATTTATTTGGGAATAAAACAAAAGAAAGCGTGGGAATTTCGCTTCTCAATGATTATTACTAATAATAGTCCTCTAGTACAGTAGCCAATTAAAATGCAGGATTTGCATTAGTCCACTATTTGGGTGATACTAAGATTGAATAGTCGCCCAATACCCAACAAGTGAATATAAACAAAAAAACTGCTTGCATTCAAGATAAAAAAATAAGGGTCTATCTAAAACAGCTTCCTTGCAAAATTATAAATGTAGATGTTGTATGAAAACAGCATCTTTTCGAGGACCCTCACAAGATGGTGGTTAAGAATGTATGTAATTTAAGAAAAAAAATATGAGAAAGAAAAGCTCACAACTTTGGTCTAACGAGTTCAAACATTTGACTGGTAAAATTTGGTCTTATATCTTTAATTTGAATAGCATTAATGACGCACAAGAAAGGATGATGGGTAAGAGACATTTCTTCTTAAGGTTATCCTTTGTAAGTGCTTTTTCCCCATTTATTTATATTTCGGTCCCTTCCGAGGACCTGGGATGAAATAGCAGAAATAGCAGGAAACAAGAGCTGGGATATTATGTCTAAACATTGAGAGAAATTACTTTAGGAATACGAACTATGTAGTGGTTTCACTTTCTTACTTAATTCTTTCTTCATTTTCTATCGTTTCTCTTGATCAGTTAATGAGTATCAGCAGGTGCTAGATGCTTATCTTTTATGGAGTAGTGTTCAGAGAGCAGGGGGAGTACGATATTCTTACCTGCTGAATTCTCAAATAGCTTATATAACTAAATTTCTTTAAAGATTTAAAAACCGTATTTAAAAATGTTTTCTCTCTTGCACTAATATAATTCTCAAACTGGTTTCAAATTCGCATTTGCTGCTAATTTGAATGACTGCGAACTCATTTCATGCAGTCTTAGCTTCTCAATACTTGCGAGAGAGAGCAATAACGCACGCGTCACGCGGCCAACAATCGCAGTTGTAAAGAATGTAACGTTCCATTGGTATATTTAGGATATTTAACTTAATTGTGAGGCTAAAACTGTACAAGCAAAATAACTTACTGTTGTTTTCAACAACAACTGAGAATTAAAAAATGGTCTATTCGCGCTATCTGTAAGGGTCCAGCGTGGGAACATGCCAGTTTGTCAGCGGTAAGCGAGAGTAAGATGTGATGTCGGGTATACGGTATGTTATGAGCGAACGGGCTCTTTTACAATTATTATAGGCTCGCATAAGTGGTCAAAAGTGAAAGCAAAAATTTAAACTGTTTGCAAAAACTGGATGCAAATATTGTCATGGCGGCTGCTTGTGTTTGAAAACCATCCACTACAATGGGCGCAAAGTTGACTCTCACGAAGGAGGAGATAAAGAAACTGCTAGGAAAGACAATAAAGCCAATAAAAAGAAAGCTAAACAACCTTAGCAATGAGTAGAATTCCTAAATAATTTAAAAAGAACGATGATGTTGTCCTACAATTAAAACAAGCAAACGAGAAGTTTTCAAAGACAAGGCAAAAGCCTGAGGCAAATGAGGAAAGAATTGGACGACACTGGCAAACAGGCTCAATAAGTGGCAAAACGAACTAAATAGAAGTACATTTGGACCCAAAACAGTCAGAGAAGTCGAAGCCTATGGTTATTAACTCATACGAAGACTTTGAAAATTGCAATTTATTTTAGCTTTCTCGGATCTCTCTCGCATGCGCACGGCATCTATCAGTTTCAAATTTTAAGGTTTACGCATCTTTGACGCAAAGGCCTTAATTTCCTAGTTATTTTCAAGCTATTTCCTAAACTGCTATCAGTTTCAATATACAACTATTGTGAATTCGCAGTCTCAGAGGTTACTTTTAAAAATTCTAAAACTCGTTTTGCTGTTTTATTGCTTCTATAAACATAGAAAATTTACCAGAAATATGATAAGTCCTTAAACATAAATACTAAAAAACAACTCGATGTCTTGCAATTCCAAAAACGCTTTTTTTGGCTTTCAAATTTCCTGGGCGCCGCAATCTTAAATAATTGTGACGTAACTTGGTTGCCTTATTGTTCCAAACAATAACAGCCGTCCTCCAATCTCAATTAAGCAAAAGTTAATTTTTCGTAAACAATATTATGGTAACTTATAGTGTGTGTTTTTTTAATATCCAGATGGAATAAGCCCAAGAACAAGCTACTCTTCTTTTCTTTTCTCTCTCAATTCTATGAATGCAACCACTGCCGTTAAGTTTCCTTTGAATCCATTACTTCGTCATAAGGCAGCAGTTCACAATCCTAGCCTTTATGGTCCAATATTTGGGAATGAAGAGCTGAGAATTACACCCAAAGGCGTGAAAGCAAATGCCCCTATTGGAACAGTTTACCAGTCTTCCGTTGGACAGTTTGAACTTTTTCCAGCGGACATGAAAATTTTTTCTAGTGACATTGAGATATTGTCCAAGAAAGGTAAGACTAAAAAGTGAGTTAAGTTTTCTATTAAAGAATAAAATGTACTTAACCTGCTAATGGTGATGGCAAAAAGTAAAATCAAATAAGATTCTTCTTTATGGTCTCACCTTGACTGAGCAATGGGAAACTAGCAACTACCACATTATCAGTTTTAGTTCTTGGTCCCTGTTTCGCGCAGGTCGCACGAATGTTTAATTTTCGTTTTGATGCATTAGCATACATTTGAGTGACTAATAATTGATTAAGACTTTGACTGACATTTTAATTTAGCCAGCAGTATTTAATTTCAATCATGTGGTAAGCAGAGATTACACTCCCTAAGATTCGTTTAGAGGCATGCAGAGTTTCATTGAATGCTAACCAGATAAGTTAACCTGAAAGACGACAAGAAAACTTTACTGAAAAGTTACTTGATTTGGATACCGCATAGACGTAAGTGCATTTATAATATTTCTGTTAGTTCTATTTTCGCGTGAATTTCATTGAAGTTATATTTAGTTATAATTGCTGTATATATGCTTTCAGATCGAATTGTGTGAT
>JAOTRI020130716.1:0-11437 GCA_028564885.2 Zoanthus sanctaehelenae
ACGTGAAAGATAAAAATAGTATCTTCACTGCGCGCGGTGAAGATATGATTTTTTAGCAAAAGGAGAAATCCTGGTATTTCATCAGTATCTATATAATAAGAGAAGATTATAGCTAACTCGGCGCTGCGCAACTTGTTGGCTATTTACCATCTCATATCCAACGCGCGCTCATGGAATAATTGTTAATTAACAAATCCTTTATCCCTTTCAACCCCAGTTTTATTGTCAAATTCTCCCAACTTGTTCCTTTACTTTCTATTGAACAAGTTTGAGATAATTTTACTGTAAATCTTCTGTAGTTTGCATTGCTTGATCAACTCTCTGATGTTTTATTTTGCATCTGTTATGTTAGGAGAAGTTGGGTGTTGATAAGGTTAAATAGGTTGATACAGGGATAAATCTGTTCCAGATCAGTTCCTTCATTCAATAATATTCAGTAATATTACGATAATTATGTAACTTTTCTTTAGTTGACTTTTGTGTTATTTCAATGTGTATTTTTAGTTTAAATTTGTTTATCTCATATGCTATGTTACACCACATGCCTTGATTACCAATGTTATACACTTGTAGTATTGGATGTAAAGTTTATAATTATCTTTGAAAACAAACTTGAACTTCTAATGCAATGGTTTCTATTGCAGTATCGTGGAACATGCTGCACTTCACTAGCATGTACCGTGTACACACGAGCCTTTAACGATTTTTACTTTTTGCAAGAAACTCTCGCGACGAAGATCAATATCTTTGACGCCTTTTCAGAAACGTGAATACGCAGTTTTGGCGCCATATCGATAGTCGCTCGTAACTAATAGCGGGAAAGCCGGACAAAATGCTAGCCGCTGGATACCTCAGAGTATGCAACGGCTTTTCAGGCCTCTGATTAATTTATTTTAAAGGCAAGTGGTATAGTTGAGTACAGAACTGCTATGTACACAACAATGCAATACAACTTAATATTATGCAATATCGTTTAAACCTTAACAAAATTTAATCTAAACAGTAAGAATGCGAAACAAACAAATACAATATAATTTTTTTTATTGAATCAAGTTCAATAACGTTTAAAACAGCTCAATGAGAATACTTTAAAATACAAATATAATCCACAACACAAAATATGTTGTAACACCAAACGAGACAATAAACTAAAGTACAATTTGAAGATTATACAACCCATTTTTTGTTCTTCTTTTAACCTAAAAACGTTGTTTTGCTTTCAGTTTTTAAGTGTCTTAGTATCTTGGATTGCTCTTTTATTTTAATATTTAACACTAATCTTAATAGAAATAAATAAAAAAGATTTACCAGTGCGTTCTTCAATTTTCTTTAAAGTATACTCCAACTGACGCTCCAGATCAATACAAGATGACATGGCTTTTGCAACCTGCAATGACGGCAATGTGACTAATAAATAAATATGTTACAATAAACTGAGCCACAAACAAAATAGCTTGAGGATACGGGAAGAAAATTAGTGGCCAAGAAGCTTACAGCAAAACAAGGTCGTTGATAAAAATAATGTTAATTTAACCAACTGAAACAGATGGAGTCGAAGAATACCAAATTGTCTCACGAAGCAGACGGCACCCAATTGTAACCCACTTTGATGCGATCATAAGACATGAAGGAAACGAACAATATCCCAACTCAAATCCGTTTTTTGATTGGAGGAGAAAACGTCACGTGCCATTTGTCATAAAAGTCCCTATATCTTTTACTATTCTATCATTTAGATGAAAACTAGAACTCTTTAGCAACACTAAATTAAAAAAAAAGTTTTTGTTAAGGGATTTTAAGGCAAGAAAAGTCAAAAGATTCTCATGTGTGGAGTAAGACTTTATTTTCACGAACATTTTGACAAAACGTCATGCTTTAATATAGAAAATGTTTAAATAGTATAATCATTTTACTACAATAGACGTATAATATACAAAACATTTTTACATTGCATATCTATTAGCTATTAACACCAGTCTATCATACTATGGTAAACAAATACGTATTATAAAAATTAAATATTACTATAGCAATTTCATGCACTCCGCAAAAACAGTATCCTTCATAAAAATCACAAACCTATTTAGCTTAAACTTCTAAAAAGAACTCAAAACTACAAAAATCTATTTTGCAAAACTAGGTTCTCAGTATCTTGGCGGCGTTTTATTGTAGTTAATGTACAATCGATTGAAATTCTAGTGCGAGATTTCGACTATTTGCAATGGTACAGTAGAACTTCATGAAAAGTTATCAGTTGAATTAAGGCGCGGAAACACGATGCAACATTCATGCCACATTGCGCCCAATAAGTATTTTAACGGTTGATACACGGTGCAACAGAATCCCGCAACATTTCTCGCATTTGTGTGGCGTGCTTAGTTATCCATGCAACATTATAACAATCAAAACGGCGTCCAACTAGAAGTCCTTTAAAAAAAGAAAACTTGCTTGGCGCAATGTCGCCTGACTAGAGCACGACTCAACTTCAGCTTTGTTACATGCAATGTTGCATGCAACAAAATTAATCGGTGGACACACGGTGCAACAACTCTGTTACACGCAATGTTGCATGAAATGTTGCATTGTGTGTCAGCGCTTTTACATTACCTGAAGTTCTTTCAGTTTAATTCCTTTGACAACAACACTACTATGGAGCTGATGCGCCCTGCTGAGAAACCTACAAAATACGATTTCAGTGAAATAGCGACAACAACCGATTTATACCTTTGAGCAACGTTAATAGATTCATTTCTACCCATTCCCCATAGTTTAAGCTTATTTAGCGCGCTACATCCTTATACCAGATATCATGGGTTCGAGTTCCGTTGAAGCCTAGAATGTATCTTCATGCTAACTTATGTGTAACATCTACTTACACCTCGTACCTAGGTCCCTGATGAAGCGTAGATCGTTCATAACACGGTTGATTACAATTTCATTATTACTTTGATAAATTACGTTTGTTCAATATCCACAACCCGTACGCATCACTGGTCAAAATCGATCACCAGATTTTGCAATACGTGTCGGTAATGGCACGAACAGGCTCTTATTTCAATAAAGCAGAAATTTACATAAGTACGAGAGGACAAAATTTTAAATGCTATAAACAACCAAAAAGCGCAACTTCAAGTGCTTCTGTTTTTTAAAGGTAAGCTCCTAATTTATGATTGATTTTCTTTGAACAGGTTAAAAAAGTCACAGAAAAACTTCACGGATACGTATACGATTTTTACGGATAAACTGCCTAAAAATGCCTGAAACATCGTAAGGCATTTGAAACTGTGTTACTGCAATGCTGAGGTCAATTTTAGTGGGTTTATCAAAATTCTGCAGGCCCAGCGGTTGCTAAATATTTTACTTTAACTCTCTGCCTTACTAGGCAAATTCTGCAATATGAAACCGTACAATGTATCATACATGCACCAACGCTAGGAGAAATCATGGAATCTTTTACGAGTCAAAAGAATTTATAAATAAGACATTATAAAATTCAACTTTTTCCAAAACTAAGATATGGAGATTCTATTTGGATTTCTATGATATTTAATATTTCTGCTAAAAATGAATAAAACCATTAACGTGGAATGTGGGCGTAATCTAAGATCGCACGTAAAAACGCTAACAAACCTGTCCCGCTGTTGAAGCATTTCACAGACTTTAAACTCTAGTTCCAGTCTTTCATCCACCCCAAGAACTTCTAAATCAAGTGAAGGTGATTCAGGTGGTATGGCTGATCTCACTCTAATTGGCTCTGAGAACACACTTGCGCAGCCATTAGGAAGAAGTTCCACTTCTAACAAAGCCCAATAAAATGATACCGGATTCGCGCCTTTCAGTTTATCGGTTTCCATATAAGGTTTAAAGGGACCACGAACTACAGTTGAAGGATGTTTCCTGATGCTTTGGACATTGACATTTTCAAGTTTCTGCTTCTCTTCAAGATAGTACATCTGTGAGATAAACAAAAGAACAAAAGATGCTTGTTCAGTAGAGAGTATACAATAGTTTATTGTGATTATAACTCTAGTTGTGTCGAAAGAGCAATTAGAAGATCAGGAACTAAAATTGTACTGTGCATTAAAGGTTTAGCTTGTGATTTTATGGATCTTTGTTCGTTGGCTTTGAAATATTCTTTGTAGCACCAGATATTACTAGAAATATACATATAAAACTTGAATTGATGCTCACAGATAAAAATATAGAGGATTTGGTTATCACAATAACTAAAGTGTCACTGCATGGTTGTTTTATGATATCGATTAACAGAATCTTTAGTTAACCTAACAGCATTGTTAAATACGAAGGGTTTAAGGTCATCTACCTTATAAGACTTCACCCTTGCACCACCACACAGAGCCGGCCTCTCCCATACAACTTTAATGCAGTTTGCTGCTTTGATGTTGGCCCTAGAAAGCTGTGGAGTTTGGCATCCGGGACTCGTGACAAGAAGTGGCTCCGACCACTCACTGTTGCAGCCTTCCTTTTTACTGAAAGCCTAAAACAGTTTAAAACATATTACACTTTAGCGCATTGTTACTGGGCTACTTGTGATAAGCTCAGTTATAAATTCGGTTGTTTTTCTTCGACCAGGAAAAATGTGTATCATACCACCTCTGATAAAAACTCCCATATCTACAAACACCTACAAAATCCTAACTGCATATCCAAATACACTCGTTCCTGCTTTACTATCCTAAACAATGCCGACACTCCTTTCTCTCTCAAACTCAAAGAAGTCCTTTACATACGCAATTACAAACCAGACCTTAACAAATAAATCCAACATTTTAATAACATTTTTCAGTTATAGTTTATGTATGTTGTTCTCAGTTACTTTTTATGAATATCTTATATCCTGTTACTCAGTTTAACATTGTCTGTAGTTAGTTAATCTATTTATCGAGTATCTCCTCGCCTGTAACATATTTCTGTAATATATACTTCACACTGTAAACAACTAATTTATTTGCACTGACGATGGCTTGTAGTTAAGTCGAAACATGATAAAAAGAGATAAAAATCTATAAAATACTTTACGGTTTTCACGCGGTTAAAAATTTAAAAAAACATTAACGTTTCGTCTTCTCTCGTGTAAGGCTTCATCAGAAGTTTTATCCACGCGAAAGCCTAAAGACTAGTATTAAGTCGAAACATGTTTGCATTAAAAAACTTTGTCGTTTATTTCAAATGTCTTATCATTATTATAATTTATCATAATTATATGATTATTACTATTATTATTGTAACTACAATTACCTTGAGCCGGAAGGAACGTGTTACCAGCGGTTGACAGTTTGTGTGCACGTACCACTGGCATTCTGGTCCCAAAGTTATTTCGTTTGATGAATCGTCAATCTGTAACAAGAGATAAGCAAAAATAAAAAAATTTTATCCAAAATGCAATTCAAAAACTTTGTGACACAAAATTAAAATAGCATCGATAATTAAACATCTTTCTCGAAGATATTATGATAAAATATAACAGCAGGAGAAAAAAATAAATTCTAAGTACACAAACTAAGAAAGATGAAATTACTTTATGCAAAACGTAGCCAAAGAAACATAACTTCAAAGCTGAGAATGATGCTCCAAGACATAATGAAAAGAACAATATACGTGTAGAAGGTTTTCTAATACAAGTTGTCCACAAAACAGATTCTCTACGAAAATGAAATTCCGGGATAAATCATTTAGTATATCGTTATTATTTCTGAATTCCGCAATAATTCATTTTTTAACCACGAACAAAACTTCCTTTATTAAGTACCAACAATTTATACACTTCTTTTCAAATATTAACAACTGTATAGTTAGATCAACCTTGGCTAAAACGGAACAATTACCTTCAATAAAAAATTCTTGATGAATGCATCGCCAAAGCAGGCTGGCAGTCCCCATTCAATCAGAATACCAGTTGGAAGATTATAACTACAAAATAAAACTTTTAATAAGCTTCTCACGTCGATCAACAAATAGCCACGACAGCCTAAAATTAATATACACCTTTAGAATTATTTACAATGATAATGCGGGACCCGCAATTCCTCTATCGTGGAAGTCGGAAATAAAATGGAAAACGTTAATGCTTCGTAGATATCTTTTTCGCGTTGACGAAAAACATTGGTATTATATATATTATATCTTCAAAATAAAAGTATCCATTTTGTGTAAGGTAGTAAAACAATTTCTTTCATCCAAAAGCGTCATCTGAGTTTTTGTCGAAGATAAAGGTATTTTAAAGGATCAGCAAAACCTTAAGTTTATTTGTTCAAGCTTCAACTTTTTACAAAGTTTTAAAAAAAATTTTACGAACGAGAAGGTGACACTTTGTTACGCTCTGTATTGAAATGTCTGATCATCGCTCTAGCGAGTTAAACCTTCGTACTTAAGAGTTCAAGATTTCCTTGGCTATCAAACGATATAAAGAAAGCAAAGTTTTCTCAAGACTCAGCTGCAATAACCCTTAACATTGGTAATGATTTTATAGGTAAAAAGGGCTCAACCACTACAGCTTTACCTGGTCATGCATAATTTCAAATTGTAGTAGCCTTTCAAAAACGTCAAATCTATGTGTAAAGAGTGTAAGAATGATTCTTTTCTAAAACTAATAGCTTTTTAGATTAGGCGCTAATCAATGCTTTCTATAGTATTAAGAGAATCTGAGTTTTCGACTCCCCTGTAATTTATTGCAGGTTAAGGAAGAATGTTAAAATATTTTGTGTGACCTTCTTTCCCACCTAAACTAACTCAACACTCTTAATCCCTCCCAGGTAGGTAATTGAGTTCTGGCAACTAACCAGAGATGGATTAGTTTCCGGCCCAAAAAAGTTCAACGACTCCAATCCGCATAAAGATTGAAATCTCGCCAAATAACAGATTTCATTTAAATACGACAATTATTTGCCATAGTGTCAACTTTCCAAAGTTTTCCCAAAATGCGGCCAATTTGATAAACTTTCTTGCAAAGCTCCCCCCTTATAAAAATGGCCAGTTTGAACCGGGACCGTTTACCGTAGTCAAGCTGCGCTAACGGGATATAAGGTTCTTATGCGATAATTTGAAGATCATTTTAAAGCAGACCTAATTTGTGTGAGACGTGTCGCCAAAACTAACTGAAGATGTTTACTTTACCTTAGCTGGATCTCAGGTGTGCTAATTGGTGCAGATGTCTGAATGATTAGTTGTTCAGATCTTATTGTGACATCTCCAGAGGCGTCTAGCCCACTAATAAGTATAAAATGGTTTGTTCCGGGACAGCAATCCATGATAGTGTAGGAAACATCGCCTTTTTGAAGTTCGGCCTCTTTCTTCTAAAACGAATGGAAATCAAAACACTACTTTAGTAATCAACCTGGGGCTAAAATGGCTTTTATTGCTTATAATTTTGGAAGGGAGAAGGGAAGAGAAGGGAAGGGAGAAGGGAAGAGAAAGGAAGGGAGAAGGGAAGAGAAGGGAAGGGAGAAGGGAAGGGAAGGGAAGGGAAAAGGGAAGAGAAGGGAAGGGAGAAGGGAAGGGAAAGGAGAAGGGAAGGGAGAAGGGAAGGAAGAAGGGAAGGGAGAAGGGAAGGGAGAAGGGAAGGGGAGGAGGAGTTAGAATAAGTAATGGAAGGGAAAGGAGGGCGTGGCGGCATGGCTTAGTGGTCAGAGTCAAACAATTAAAATTCGATTTAATAGCCATTTAATACCCACAACCCCTTCCCCTAAGAAAAAGATAGCTTTTCACTTTGAACCCTCAGAAATTCTAGTCCTCAAGGGCCTTCAGAAATATATAAAATCCTGTGGATGACACAAATTTTAGGTAGATGAAGCAAATTTTACCCTAGAAAAAAAATGCAGAGATGTCTCATTCAACCCCTCAGAAAACCAACCAAACATAGTACTCCCTTAAAAAATTCTCGAGTAACCATAAACCTTTAGAAAAACCAATCCATGCGGGGTGGGGGTGTGGATATTAAACGGAATGGTCATTCAATGTAACATTGCATTTGCATTACACTGTCAGTAGAGTTCGTGAGAATAAACGATTTCGTAGTTGATATTGTTAAAAATGAAGAAGTAGACTGCTAATCTACTTACTTCAGGCTTTAGCACAGAGCACCAAGTTACAAGCCGACGATACACTTGAACTCCAGCTGCATATAAAAGAAAAAGAAAAGATCAACTAGTAGTAATCAAAGATTATTTAAGAGCGTTTGTTCAACTGTAAATCATGGATGTATGGATCGACTTGTTTGATAGCGTTATTAGATTAGTACAGCAAAGTGTCAAAAGAGTGCTGTCTGCCATATTATGTCTTCTTCTTTCTCTATTTGGTTGATCGCAAAGAAAATTACAACAATGCTTTGCGAGAAAACCTGATTACAATGCGTTAATACCTAGTCCATCAACGTAGGCCATGGAATCGAGGCTAAGGCAGTGAACGACATTTTACCTCGAAAAGTTATAGAACTGAATGAGCTAAGGAAGCGTTCGCCGACCTCATGTATGCACAAATATACTGTACATAATATTTCTGCAAGGTATTACCAGTTATTGGTCTCAGACTGAGAAAAACAAACTGCAGTTCGAAAAAAATAACCACAACAAACGGTTTCTTTATCAGTGGTAGTAATACCACGTCGTCACCATTAAATTGCACAAACAGAAATGATCGTCGTACACAAGTGGTAGAGCAGAGATCTCTCTATTCATTAGGACGAGTAATTGTAAATTATCTCAAAGTTTTCATCCGGACGATTCTTTACATAGCGTCTGGGCACCATACATTTCTTCAGTAATTCTTGTATTTTTAAAAAGCTGTATTTCGTTAACTGTTCATCCGTTTAACATCAAATTTAGGGTTTTGCTATTTATAGTATGGTCCTTCTTTTTATACAAGTCATACTTTGTGCTTATGAGAATTAAGGGACTTTTACTCAGGCTCTCCCGGTATGAAATTCGGCAATGCTGGCTCAAATTGTTAATTAAAACGATTAAGAAACCTCATCACCATCAGTTGTTGAGTATAAGACAAACAAACGCGCGAACAACCTGTTAATGACCGCAATCAAAAGAGAAAAACGATTTTTTTAAAAACCTTGAGGAATTCTACCACGCACACCCCTTGTCATAACAGGTAATCTTTTCGGTTTGTTAGTTGGATTAAAATCAAAATATCTTTTAGTTATTCTTCTTCTGTTACTATACATACACTCTATGTTAATTCTGTTTTAGGTTTGGCACATGGCAACAAGTATGAGGCACATGTTGTCAAAGTCTTAAGTCTTATTGTTAGGCTTAAAATCTGAAAGCATTTTCAAGATTAAAACCTTACATTACAGTTGTTGATATTATCATTAAAAAATTAAACAAAAATATAATGTTGTTATTGCAAACTTATTTAGAATTAAATTTGGGTCATGTATGATCTAGGTAAAAAAACCGGTTTCTATGGTATCTAAAGACTCGAACTGTGCTAAACTTCCATTTTCATATCACATCCATTACAATAAGGATTATTTCTTATTAGATTTACTGACCGTTAGTATCGAATCTCCAGCATATCGTGATACTCCTGTTTGTTCTTGACTTCACCCAAACGTCAATTCCGAATCGTGGATTAGTCGGGCTACAAGAATCAGAGGTCAGTGCAATATTCGTCTTACAGTCCGCAGAGCTTGGGGTGATCACATTCATCATGTTGGAACGTTCTGAGTCCCCGAAATCCTGGTTACTTCCAAGGGCTACCAGTGAAACTCGATACAAACTGTAGATCAGAGAAAAGTAAACAATGGATTAATGTTTGCACAATAAACAAATCGGAACACGCTATCTGTACTGATAAAGTTGCAAACTAAACGGATTTCGGATTCTTATTTTAAGCTAAAACTTTTTACAAACTTTTGCATTTATTGAGAATTAAAAAGTGTAAAGATTTTCTCAAGAAGTTTAAGACAGAATTTATGCGAAGGCTCCAGTCGATAAACATTAAAGTTGCTAGGTATATGACACTACGTAACGACGTCTAAACCCTTTTAACTTCCAGCTTCTGTCAAACCAACTTTCCCAATCTTAGTACTTTTGAACGGAAAAATTTTCAATAAAATCGAACGAAACACTATTTACCTTTAAACCTGACGGCTGTTATTAAGAATCCACATGGTCGTACTGTAATTCATGTATTTTTGAATTTTCATAAAATGAATATCTTGAAGTTTTAAAAAAACTACAAGTTTCACTTTCTATTCCCTAAATTATTTATTTTAGAGTCAAAACTTTTGATTACAACTGATGTTTCTCATATTTACTTTATAAACGCGTTTCTATGATCAGAACGTGACTGGCAAATCTTGAAGAGTTTCAAATGAAAACAGGAAACCATAAGTACTTCGTATATTCGACCGCTGAAAGCAATAATTTTTGTAACGTTATAACAATGAAGTTTTCGTAAGAGTCTCTACTTCGTTGAAACTGTCTTCCTTGACAATTTGGTGAGAGAAGCATATAAGTTCAGAAATTTCTGTGTTTACCAAATATTTTAAATGGGCAATTTTAGATTGTGCGTCGCGCAAATCTGTGTTTTGTTAAAAAATGGACAGCTACATTGAAACTCGAATCAAAATTAACGAGAGTTGATATTGGCTTCATGTATTAAAAAGACTAGTTTAATGGCATTCAAAACGAGTTAATCGCCTGGTTGTTTAAAACTGGCGACAAAGTTAAACACACCATGATTAAGGCCGGCTTAAGAAACTCATGACGATTGACTAGTAGATATAATCTCATTTTTACAAACAATAGCAGTCGTTGAATTGTTTTGAGTACAGAAAATAAGCTTTTAATTCAAATTAGCCAGCCTATGATATTGTTACACCCGAATGAGCATTTTTACTAAATTTTTTGTTTTCCTTTTTTTTATGAATTGCCATATTATTATTACAGACAAATATTGTTTGCAAGAATCATTAATAGATATAAAATGCACGAATACATAAAATTGTTTAAAAAACTGAACCAAATTTTACGATAAAACGAAAACCGATAAAAAGTCTTTTTACTTTAACGGTGGAAGATTCACACGACCAATTAGTGTCTAAACAAAAAAGCAAGAAACTTTTGCAACAGAAAGTTAGCAAAGGAAAACAAACTATTATAATGCTTTTTGTTAAACATTAAAAGTCCGATGTTTTTTTTTTCTTGTTTTATTTAACGCTAATTAACCCTTTCACTCCCAATCACTTATCAACACTCGACTTCTCCTTACATAACAAATGCAAAATAAGACATTTAGATGTGAGAAAATGAAAATTAATCAAACAAAGTAAATTACTGAAGATTAAAAGTGAAATTCTCTCAAACTTGTTCAATGAAAAGTATTGGATAATAATAATAATAATAATAACTTTATTACTTTCCAAATTCTGGCTTTTCAAAGTAATTACAATATTCAATAAAAT
>JAOTRI020130727.1:0-11436 GCA_028564885.2 Zoanthus sanctaehelenae
AGTTGTATGAGTTATAGTGAAACCTTAACGTAAAACATTTTATATTATGTTGATGAGTTGTATGAGTTATAGTGAAACCTTAACGTAAAACATTTTATATTATGTTGATGAGTTGTATGAGTTATAGTGAAATCTTAACGTAAAACATTCTCATAGATATTCGGAGCCTCGACCTGAGATTGTTCTCAAATTGTTCTTAAGTTTTGATGGCAAATGTAAGCCTCGTTGTTCTAATAAAGTAATTGTTATAAAAAAGCTGGTGTACCTGAACGTACATAAACGTAATTATAAACTATAATACTGCTAAAATAAATAAGTAACATAAAAAAACAACGGAACAATTACTTGCTGCCAAATTCCACTTACCTTTTCAAATACCTTGAAAGCCACACCGCCACAAGGAGAACACCAAGAATCTAAGATCGATATATATATATTAGAGTATTGTAACTACTGACACTACTGATAAGACATTACAAAAATAAGATTTTCAAGGAGCATTTTATACGATGCTATGATTATGCTATTTCCTATACTCACAATCTTCGCCAGTCACGAAGTTTTAAGATAATAAAAAAAATTAACAGAACGCTTGTGATGGTGAGGACTATATATTAAAAGTAAATATAGCAATTTCAATTATTTCAATTTTTTTTATTTTAGTAATTGATTACTTAATGGATTAAATACTCTTATAGCCAGCTCACTTATTCAAAGGCAAGAGGATATTTTCAAACTATAACTTATGTAATGGTTAATATTTAAACTGTGTTTGGTTGAAACCCTGCCAATAACTAGATTATTTGGTAATATAACAGTAAGGAGCAAAATTCTGCCGTGATCTTCAAATCTATTTACAACAGCATACAAACATTGTTTATTCTTGGCCTTTGCAAATGCGGACAGACGTGGTTGGCGCAGTTGGTAAGATCTCTAGTCACAAGGTCCCCAGTTCAATCCCGGCACTTTGCCGAAACTCGAATATTTGAGTGACTTTCTAGATCTTTTCCGCCTAAGCCAAGTCAGCTTTCCATCCTTCCGGGGTAGGTAAATGAGTACCAGCGTTTGTTGAAGCTAACCTGTGCCGATGGATTGGTGTCCCGTCCAGGGGGAGTTAAAGACTCCTCTGAACACTACAGAAACCGGAGATAAGCGACGGCTCCAAGGGCCACTAGGCTCGAAAGGATTTAGCTAGCATTATAGATACCAGTAGTAATCTTAACACTACAGAAACCGGAGATAAGTGCCGGCTCCATGGGTCACTAGGCTCGTAAAAGGATTTAGTTTTGCAAAAGCTCATTGTAGCAATATCAAAAATTATTTGGAATTCTGTTAATCCGAAGCAGGGAGAGGTGGTGATGACACTTTAGCTTGAGAATACGGTCCATAATTTCAGTCTAGAATTCTGATCTACGGTCTAGTGCCATTAATATTTCACCCTCAAAATACTCACTCATTTCCTGCGCATGCGCGCATGAGCTTAAAAAAACGTTCTGAACCTACAAATATTACACCTTTTGCTGTTCATTTCAGTACGCAAAGTGTACATGTACGTATTAACGTCAGTTGAAACAATATCGCGAATAGGCCTTCATTAGCACTATTATAAGCTTCAATAACGCGAAGAAACATTTAAGTACGCAATTTGCAAATGCATTGATGTTCAATAACATCAACAGACAAACAATTGCACCTTTGAACAATCAATGATAACGAATGTACTGTCAATATCGCGCAATGGATAGTCATTAACACCAGAAGACAATCAACTACAATAATTGACAATCAATGGCACATTAAGGACATTCAATAGGAAAATTTCCATACAGAAGCACAATCAATTGCGCCTTTATACAATCATACAATAAAAATGAACAATCACTAGCGAGAACTGACAAACATGAGCCTCATAACGACAATCAACTATGAAAAAAAAGTTTCAAATTTGTTTTCTTAATGTAGAGTGTTTGTTATGCTGTCTTCCATGTAAGATAGAGTTATGATTTACATATTTATCAAGTATATAGAAAGTATTGGTCGTTTGTGTCTTTTAGGCTTTTACTTGCCATGTTATCAAAGCTATAAAGTTATAGAATTCTTTACGGTTTTAACGTAAAACTGCATTATTTTTCCAAGATAATTTTATTTGGTTTCCATGCTGTTTATACATCTGCATTGCCACCACCTTGTAGCATTGAGCTGCATGTAACCGACTCCTATCATCGAAAATGTTCTTGTTTTATGTTTTATGGGTTGATTACTGTAACAAGGTTTTAGTATATAGAAAGAAATAAGAGAAAAATAACATATATAGCCCTTTGCGGGAATCCAACCCCACATCTTCGGTTTACTAGTCCGACGACGTGTTAACCACTACACCACAAGGACCAATCACGCTGGTAACGCAGCCGGACAACGTTATATAGATGGTAACTGTAGGGGTTCCCAGAGTGATATTTTTCTCTATAGATAAGTTGAACACCGTAAATTTTGGTACGCATATATGGTATATTCTATGTAGATGAATTTAATTGATACGTTAGGTGTGTACATATATAGAAAGAAATAAGAGAAAAATAACATTCAACTTATCTGTAGAGAAAAATATCGCTCTGGGAGCCCCTACAGTTACCATCTACATAACATTGTCCGGCTGCGTTACCAGTGTGGTTTGTCCTTGTGGTGTAGTGGTTAACACGTCGGACTAGTAAACCGAAGATGTGGGGTTCGATTCCTACCGAGGGCATAAATATGATATTTTTCTCTTATTTCTTTCTATATATCTTCATACCGAACGCATCAAATTCATCTTTTAGTATATAGATACGAATCCAGAAAGGTATTCTGGAATTACTGTGAAATCTTTTCTTAAATGAACTCAGTGTGAGATTCTAGAACCACTGTGTAATCAGTCATTCTGGAAAAACTGTAAAAATGATTCTAGCGTGGGTGCAACAAGACATTCTTGAATTACAACGAAAATGATTATACCAACAGAACTTACCAGTCCTACGAAAAAGCCCATGCAAAAGATACCGAGTTTGTACACGTAAAACGCCACAATTGCCACTAGAAAGCCGACAAGAACACTAACGGCCACACGAGCTGTAAATAAAGAGCGTAGAACACAGACGCATGTTTAAGAACACCCTTCCTTTATTATTAAATCTATCCACTTTCTGAAAGGTTTACAGAATGAAGCTGAGGTAATAGGTAAACATTTGTTAACAATTTCCCCTCATTATATTACCTGCCCCAGTTTCAAATAGGGTTAAAGAATGAAGTCAAAACTGAAGTTTCTAATAAGGTTGACTTAATTAATTAAACATTGTCATCTTGTTATTAAAACTGGACATCATTCTATTTATTCTCATTTAAAACAAAGTTAATAGAGTGGACTGGTTAGGAAACTTGATGACTTTCTTTGTTCTATGTTTTTGTTCTACTTTTCTCTATTGAAATATGACGTTGACCTTGCACAAATAACAAAAGGTTTTGAGATGTAAATGAGCAAACGGCCAATAGACTAATTGTGAAGCATCACGCCAGAAACAAAAGATCATAACCGTGACCCTGCACACAACATGAAACAAAGAAACATTGCAATCTTCTCTGTAGTTTGTTAAGTTTCCTAACCAATCCATTTGAATAACTTTTGCTCAAAACAAGCAAAAACTTGAAAATAGACTTCAAACATCAAACTTCATATCTTTTTTGAATTAAGCAATCAAAACAGGAACCCAATTTGTAGATTAACCAAGAGCATGCACTTGATTAGTACTTCTACACGGGGCCTAAATCTATTGGAGGATCTTGGGTAATATTACGACATTATATCTTCAATACGGACAAAAGTGATCTTTTAACAACCCCCGCCGGTGGGGGTAAGACAACTTATGCAAACGTGAAGATTCTTGTTTGTCAATTGTTCTGTCATGAACGTATGGCCATGGAGGAAATGTTACCGTAATATGCCAGCTCAAAGAGGCGACATCTCTCGGGGAATAGAGATACCTCGGTGGTGCAGGGATGAAACTGTCCCTGGTTCACATGAGAAAACTTGACCCCGAAATCTCTCGGATTATTGTGTTAAGTAGGCGCTGTCTTGTCTTTTTCTTTTAGGAACACATTCCCACGATCAACAAAGTTGTGAACCGTGCACATGGATCGGGGTAGCTTTACCCCTTGGGCTATCCCTAACTTTAAGTCCGAAATATGTTGCACCATCAAGTTATTTTGGTTCATGTGCATGGAATGACTTGAAACATAAAGTAACTGTAGAGAAAATTGTCTCGGCCCCAGATATCTCGGCGGAACGAGGTATCCCTAACCCCGAGACATCTCACTTCATGTTAACTGGCCCTACACGGAATAAAATTTAAAGAAGGGAAATAATTCAGTCCAATCCGAGGATTAACTAAGAGTTCTTATTTTTACAACAACACTGAGAATAATTTATTGGTACTTTGAGAACATAACGTTTACATTAGTATTAATCCAATAGTTTTAAACAGAGTAATTTTGGACTAATATCTTCTAGTGAAAGACAAAAGAAAAAAATATATAATATCACTATATCATGACATGCATTCATGATTTGGTGAATAAAGTCATACTTATATTATGGATTATCTTATCTTTCATTGATATTATATAGTGACAAATACTTGCGTGATAAAATAGAGAGAATTTGAATTTATCTTGAGCATTTTTTGAATTCAACTTTGATCTGGGTTAAGTTACTGTGACAACTGAACAAATGATGAAATTCATCACCGAGTTCGCTTCGATCTCAATTTTACAATTAACTTTATCAGTAGTGAAGGAGTCTTTTCTATCAAAGGATTTCTTGAGACACTGATACGTCATACATTTTCACTTCCGTATATGTAAACCCACATTGCAGTAAAGCTCGCTTTGCAATTGGCTCAAAAACAATGGTTTTTAATTGCCATTGTTTTTGAATTAATTGCAAAGCAAGCGTTACAGCAAAGGGATTTACATACATGGAAGTTAAAATGTATGACGTATCAGTGTCTTAGGAATCTTTCTCGATTTCATGGACTCTGACCTTCTACTTTACCACGATCTCCACAGCAAATCTCAGTGTCAAACACTTGAGGGCTGAAGACATAAAACGAACCACAGCTGACAACAAACGCAGCAATAAGCAAGGTAACCTGAAACATACGTCATACGTACGTGCAAGTTAGGAACTTCCTTCCCAGTCCTTTTTCTAGTTTGATCTTAAGGTCCTGAGAATAAGATTTGTTGGTTTGATGTGTGAAGCTGTTAAGTGATCTAATTAATACTAGTATTTTCCACCTCGAAGCCTACTTTTTAGGGGTTAAAAACTAGGAAAGCTAGAGTTAATGTTATTTAGGAACGAAATTGCACATATTTCGAACTCATTTCAAACAGTGTTAATTTTGTTTTGAGGTATTCAGAAATATAAGTAAAGAAGCTCGAGAAGTCATACCTTTAATAATACATACAGTTGCAGTCCCGTAACCAGGAACTTTGCTATAGGGGAGTGTTTACAAAATATTTGGAACACCCCCTAGAGATGGTGTAATCTTATAACAAATTCCATATTTTCAGGACAGCATTTTGCGTAAAAATAATTTTGTTGGAATAGCAAATTATAATAGTTTAAGACACGATGACAAGTTTAGTTGACGACGTTTCGATGCTCACTGGTATCATCATTCTCAATTAGTATTATTAATGCAAGTTAAACTGCTTATATACAATGTATATCCTGCATACCGTTAGAATAATACAATTCAAATGAAAATGGTATTAGACTAGAGACAAATA
Organism: Zoanthus sanctaehelenae; assembly: GCA_028564885.2. NCBI lineage: Eukaryota > Metazoa > Cnidaria > Anthozoa > Zoantharia > Zoanthidae > Zoanthus > Zoanthus sanctaehelenae. Next base: position 5,821 of record JAOTRI020130727.1, read on the forward strand.
CCTACAAGGAAAATAAAGGGAAACAGAAACTGTAAATTTTTAGGACGTACTTAATACATACATTTTTCAGGCATTGTTAATGAACATTTGAGTTTCATATTAAATTTTGTTATAATCTATTTTAGTAAAATTGTTCACAAATAAAAGTGCTTCTAAGTATGCTTTGATTGTCATTTTTCCATCTTAAATTTCAATTTTTTTCATCATTATTTTACAACTGAGTGAACATTTTGGACTTTTAGGGTTTTTTAGATGAGGATGTGCGTACGGACCTGAGAAACTACGTAGGGATTAAGAAAATAACTCCATATATATTGAGGCTAAGAATATGCAAATTGAATCTGTTGTGTTGTTGTAGTCAGTAAAAAGTGGAAATTTGAAAGTGGCCTACTCTTGGAAAAAAATCAAACAGCATGAGGGGGCTTTTATTTTAAAGTGTAAAGATGTGTGGAAGACGTGTACGACAGAAAATTATCGACGAACAGGAGAAAAATGTTTGCTCTATCGTCGAATAGAAGGAATTTTTGAATGACCGATCGAAAAGGTGCAAGAATGAAAATTTCATTGCTGACTGAAATGTGTAATGTGTTAATTATATGAAAAAGACTTGATATTTGAAAAACATCTAAAACGGTCGCATCTAAAAGAAAAACTTGCTTTGTTATTAATGTAACCGCAGACAACTGTCCGTAATTCTTGAACTTCCACTTCCACGAGTCACCGCCCTGAGGGGAGTAGTTGTTTTGGTATTTATCAAAAAATAAGATAAAATGCACTTTGTTAAGAAAAAAATGATAGTTTTAAAAACATTTTTTTGTTTTTTTGCGCGCGCTTCCTGTTATTTTGACTTCAACTTATAGTTTGGGATAACACGATTTACCGTAGCCAATCAGAGCTCGCAAAAATGGATATTGGTTGCTTGGCAAATGAACAGAAATAATAAATGATCGCTGAGGTAGTACGTAAAAATAATGTTCTATATATTTAAAACCGGCAGGTTTTTCGGATACGAATAAAGGTTTCTGTTGTAACATTGTAAATTGTATTATTTGTCAATCCGCACTTTAGATTATCAGTGAACGGATGTATTTCGATAGATTCGACTATTTTACAGCATGGCATCAATTTTTTTGATATGGCATCGACTGTTTTACAGTCTGGCATCGACTGATTTACGGCATGGCACCGACTGATTTACGGCACGGCATCGACTGTTTTACGGCGTGGCATCGACTGTCTTACGGCGCGGCATTGACTGTTTTACGTCATGGCACCGACTGTTTTACGGCGTGGCACCGACTGTTTTACGGTATGGCATCGACTGTTTTATGATATGGCATCGACTGTTTTACCGCATGGCTTTGCATCGACCGTATTTCGTTCCAAGTCGGGTATTCAAACCTGCAGGAGTTTAACTCTTGATAGGTAGATGACGTTTTTCCGTGAAGGAAGTGCTAATCATTTTCTTTTGCTTAGCCGTGCAGTGCAAAAACTGAATTCTAATAACCGATTACTATACGAGATATTTTGACTGGAGAAATTATGTTGCTACCTTAAATTCATAATGATATAATATTAATAACATAACCATTTAAATGAAAGTTTATAGCAATGTTCTAACCTTTATCAGACGATAACCAAGTAGCCAGACGACAAGCCCAGTCAGGCCAACGATTATTGCTATAACTGCTTGTGATGAACTAATAACAAATATATAAAAAGCTTGAAATAGATTTGCACAAAAGAACTTCATAAACATCCGTACAAACTGATTTTTTACCAGCCTCAAAAACTGCATTAGCTAAAAGCATACAATAGAAAAGATTCATAAAATGTCAATACTTCAGACGAAACTCAATCACTTTAATTAGTTTGCTGTGTTGTAAGTGAACGTATGAATGCAATTCTAACAATATTCTCCCAACACGAACTCCCATTTTTCATTGTACAAATTTGAGAAAACTTTGATTTTAATCGAAGATGAAATCAAAAGCACTCCATGTTGTCTGTAGTTGTTGTGCTTTTTGAGATCAAGTTATTTATAATCTCTAAAAGTCATCGTGTTGTGTATCTTGTGATAAAAACGTAATGCTTGTGGGATGCGGGTATAAAGATAAACATCAAGTGTAGATAACACAAATGTGCTAGTAGCTAACTTGAAGCCACGATATAGGGCACTATGGCCACGACAGTATTGGGCTTTACCCCTAAATCTACCATAAAAAATAGTGAGCCTGATTGCAAGCAACCACGGAGAAATCTTTCGGCCTTTTTAGGCCTCAACAGCATGGCATAGCTAGCATATCTTGCAACAGCATGGCATAGCTAGCAAATCTTGCGGACTCAAAGCCAATTTTAATAACGAATAAAAATTTACAGCGGTTTTTCAGTGAAATCAGATCACAGCTGTGACACTTTAATACGTAATATTAAATAAAATGATATATTGTGACCAATCGTGTGCAAAGATTTTGTAGAGTTATATAAAATGTTAAACTTCCGTTTCGGTTTGTAGTTCCGTTTGTCGGAGTGAATGCGAAAGACTGCAGTCCAAAACATTTGTCCGAGACGTCAGTTTTAAAAATCTATTTTACTTGGGGGTAGTATTTAACTATATAAATTTGCAAATTAAAACTGTTTCTGTTTATATATTAAAGTCGCTTACCTGTCAAGGTGAATTAATTGTTTATAGTTGATGGACTGTTTAAACTGATGTAAGAGATCTTCAATTCCTTTTCCGAGTGTCACATCAGTTGTGTTGTTAAAATGAGGCATTTTAAATCCACCTTCGGTAAAAACAATACCGGCAGAGCCAAAAGTGAATATTTTGTTAATAAGCAATGCTTACCCCTTTTGACAAAACTTCATAGTTACAAAAAAATTGTTATTTACTTTTTTACCGCACCTTTTGCATTGCAAATTTAACAACTAAAGAAAAGGTGCGGACACAAGGTGCAAAATATCATGCAACATTGCGCGCAACAATTTTTCATGCATTTTACAACTATCAAACCGGCATCCGACAAGAATTTCTTTAAAGTAAAATCTTTTTGAGCACAATGTTACAAGAATAGAGAGCGATTCAACTTCAGTTTGTAGCGTACAATGTTGCATCCAACAAAACTCATCGGTGGACACACGCTGAATCAAATTTGTTGCATGCAATGTTGCAGGAAATGTTTCATTGTGTGTCAGCGGCTTAAATAAGACATTAAAAGGAAAGTAACAAGTTTGTTCTTAAAGTTTTGTCTTTTCCCATCCTTTATTACTGTTGATGGTAAGCGAAAATACTATGTAACAACTTTATTGTCCTGCGATGGATTAGCGTCCCGTCCAGGGGGAGTCAAATTAACACTAAGGAAACCGAAGATAAGCGCCAGCTGCATATGGGCAGCTAGGCTCGAAAGGATTTAGCTTTTTTTTATTGTGGACAAATTTATCTATCAATAGATTTTGAAGTAAATCAAAAGAAATTGAGAATAGCTCTTTGTTTTGAATCTTTAAAATATTGTTTGATGCACCCAGGCTGAAATCTGCTGAAAAATTAAGAATAATTAAGTAAAGAACTATCACTAGGCTGAAATTTTAATCAGTTAGATTTAAGATTTTGGAATAACTTTAGAATACCCCGACACTGTAGTAAATATAATGCTGCGCATTTGTTTTTATAGAACGAGTAATGCGTAGAATAAGTCACCATGTCATTAATGGCTGTGTCGCAGTATTCTAAAGTCTAGCAAAGATTTCTTTTTTATATTCTTTATACTCAGGTTTTGAGATGTACATGCAAGTTCAAGAAAACATTTATATCCGCTTTTTAAGCCCTTTTGAAATTAAAGCTTGGTTCTCACTTTTGAAATAAGCACAAGCAGAAGCACAGAATATTGAAATTATGTTCACACACTCATGAAACAATTATAAGCACAAAAAATGAAAATTACGCGTGCGCACATCGAATAGTACATGTCTTGTGTACTTTGGTTGTAATTGTTTCAAGGATGTTCACACTGATGAAATAAGCGAAATAAGCAGAAGCATAAACGCAACGCGGACGTGGTTGGCGCAGTTGGTAAGATCTCTGCTTTCAAACCACAAGGTCCCTAGTTCGATTCCCGGCACTTTGCCGAAATTCGCTTTCCATCCTCCCGGGGTAGGTAAATGAGTACCAGCATCTGCTGGGAGTTAATCTGTGATGGATTAGTGTCCCGTCCAGGGGGAGTCAAAGACTCTCACCCGCTTAACACTACAGAAACCGGAGATAAGCGCCGGCCCCATGGGCCACTAGGCTCGTATAAGGATTTAGCTTAGCTTAGTATAGCATGATTATTAAACCTTTTTAAACCCTTTCAGTCCCAGTTGAATGAATAGGTTCTCCCAACGTGAGCCCACACTTTTCATCAAACACGATTGAGAGAATTTTACTTTTAATCTTCCGTAATTCGCTTTGTTTGATTACCTTTTGTCACTACCAAATGTAGTTGAGTGCTGATAAGTGATTTGGAGTGAAAGGGTTAATCTAGGGCCCACAGTTATTGGACCTAGATGCTGACAAATGTAATTGGAATGCGTTCGGTGTGTGTGTATAATTGAACCTAGATGTTGTGTTAGCCCTGCCTTTTGTAAGGTTGTCCATTTTCAAGGCAAAGCTTAATAAATAAATAAATAAATAAATGAATAAATAAATAAATAAATAAATAAATAAATAGTTAAGAATTAATGAGTTATATAGAGTTTATAACACAACTCTTTAAGTCAGGGTAATCTATTCAATGTTGTATCCAATGATCAAATACTTGATACTTAAGAATAATAGTGAGATATATCTGTTTTCAAATCAGGTGCGAGCTATTGAGGAGCTGGAAAAGCTAAAAAGTCTTAATCAACTTACGACACTGGTACTAGAAGGGAATCCTGTGTGTGAAAAATATCAGGATGACCCATCAGGATATATCAGGTCGGTAATGAAACAAAATCTGTTTTGGTTTCGCTTGCATTAGCTATATAGAAATTATATTAGTTGCCCATTTTGGATTCTGTCTATTTAATTTTCCTTACAGGATCTTTAGGACTGTATCTAGAACTAAAGAATGGTCATAGTAAATTAATTATATTTCATTTAACGAATAAAGAAGCCTGTGATAAATCACGAGGGCCATTTGAGAACACAAGGAAAATGTAGAAATTACGAGCTGCAGGTGAGTGTTTTCTAGGTTTTTCGAGTGTCCTCAAATGTCGCAGAGGCCAACCGGAACTAAATTGTCAACAGATGTCGCGTACCTGAACACATAATACGGTCGTGGTGATCTTCACGGAGGCCAACCGGAACTAAACTGTCAACAGATGTCGCGTATCTGAACACTTCGTGTGGTCGTGGTGATCTTCACGGAGGCGAACCGGAACTAAACTGTCAACAGATGTCGCGTACCTAAACACTTCGTGTGGTCGTGGTGATCTTCACGGAGGCGAACCGGAACTAAACTGTCAACAGATGTCGCGTACCTGAACACTTCGTGTGGTCGTGGTGATCTTCACGGAGGCCAACCGGAACTAAACTGTCAACAGATGTCGCGTACCTAAACACTTCGTGTGGTCGTGGTGATCTTCACGGAGGCGAAC
>JAOTRI020130738.1:0-21856 GCA_028564885.2 Zoanthus sanctaehelenae
AAATAGATATCTGAACAGACATAACTATAATGCTGCTGAAAAAAAAAGCAAAACAGTTACTGTTCATCAGCAGGATGTCCAAATTGAGTGCATTTCTAAAATTGGTTTCGGCTCCATTCAATCCAAATAGAAAGACCGAAAAAAGTATGTCTTCGCGTTCAACTTCTCCTTCTGTTTCCTCCACAGAAAAGAAAGAAACCTCTATTATAAGGCTAGCATAGTGTGCCAAAACCTTGAAAAACATATTGGGAGGACCTTGGTGGATTTTGTTAACTTTATTAGCAAACAACGAAAATTCGGCATTCACCGAGTTGGTCTTCTTGAATGAACTTCAATTATGAACGTGAAGCCTTCCCAGGAACAAAATGCTACCAGCAACTCGAATCATTTTTTCGTGTTTTGGAACTTTTTGGAAAGAGATTATTACTTATTTATTGAGTTTTTATAATTCTTGTGTGTTTAGGCAGGGTTGGATTGCATGAGCGCTTTCTTCCGTAGAAGTGTTTGTTTTTATTGAAGAATGAAGGTAAAATTATTCTGCCGTTATGATCATGCTTTATTTTTCGGCGAAAATGGCACTTAGCTGTATTTGTTGAGAAATGATGTTGTTTTAAAATAGTCGGATTGAAATTTTCTATTTTTATTTTGTCCCTTTGCAAGCTGTCAGTTTGCCGGCCAAGACCAGAAGTTCCATTCATGTATTGTAATTGTTATTTTAAAAATGAAAATAAATGAATTGCAGAAGAAATTCTTTATTAGCTCTTCAATTGAATTTGAACTTTCTGAACTGGACAAAAAATCGATTCGAGTGTAAAACAAGTTAAGATTCACTTGATTTTTTATAAAGTTTTATAACGCAATACTCCTTGCATATATATAATTTACAGGGCTAGGTGTCGAACGATTGCAGTGTTCTGACACTGATTTTGTAAAATGTAAATTGAAGTGGATTTATTTAAAAATAAGTCGTTGATTCCAGCCTTTAGGCTTTAAAAGCGGACTTTGAAATTCTCATGGAACACTTTCTCAAACAATCGATTGGAATTTTTACGCAGATTTGAGTAATTTTTAACTTTGTTTGTCAATATATCGAGTAAAATTATGTTTCTGTAGAAAGGTCTTTGTCCATTGGCAATAATTTATCTGCATTATTGAGCCGGTAGCAACTTCTGCCCACGACGAAATGGACGCAACCACCTCATGATGCCCCGAGGTGGAGGTATCTCTCATTGTCTTCAAAACAGAATTAAATACAGTTTCAATAAGTGATTTTAATTTTCGTGTTTTTTCTCTACTTTCCTTCTGTCATTTAATTCAAATTTATCATTTAATTCAAATTTATCAAACTTGCTGTAAAGAGCGTTCAGAGAATAAATCATCTAAACACGAAAGTACTCCAAGTGTTACTTATCATACGACAATTTTTTTTTGAAACGTGCTCCTCCACAGTTAATTTTTTCGGACTTTTGCCAGATGGTTGGAATCGATCCTTGTTTCAATCTTCTAAACCCTTGCAGGTAGAATGACCTTTCGAAGCAATCCTGTGAAAAATGGTCTGAACAATCCACGAAGCGGCTAACGGGGTTAACTTGCGCACGATGTGTGCTAACAAATGCTTTCAATTTCAATCGAAGACTTCTGTCGATGGGCGATTTATAAAGTGAAACTCCGGCCTTAATATCCGACGTATTGCTAAACTAAATCGGTTTGAAACCATACCGAAAACCTACTGAATAAATTATTCCCTTTCTATAGCTCTGTACACGACAGTTTTGGTTAAGTTGATGTCATTTCCGCTTCTCGACCCAGTTTTTTTTTTCCTACGCGGAACTTTCTAGTCCAAGAAATCGCGGACGTTTTGAACTCGAAAATACAGTGGAAATAAAAATACTTCTCGTGGGAAGTCAGACTTAAGATTTGACATAACTGTTATTGAGGGTAAGTAATGTCAGTATCCGAAGAGGTAAGAAAAAGTGAATTTTTCATCGCAGTAGCAATTTAAAATTAAGGATATTCTGGGAGCTAATTATACACGTGAAAGTACCTGATGGTTAAGCCTGATGACGTCCAAGATGAAACGGCTGATTCTATTGACAATTTAGATTCCTCATCATTTGATGGCTGTTCTTTCGGGAAAGACTTGAAAGAGCTACTATTTCTCTAAAGGACCAAAAGGAAATGAATCAAAATCATTCCATCACAATATTAAATTCGTTTCGTATTTAAAGTCCCCTAGTTTCTCATGAATGATTTTATACAGCACCATCTAGCCCTTCTAACATCAACACTGGAATCAAAGCATCAAGGCTGAAAACTGTAGATGGAGAAGTCTTTTGAAAGAAACCAAAAGTGAGAAATAATCCAGTATGATTGTGAGCTCTGGTTGTAAGGCAGCTGAGTTTTAGCATTCAATAAATCATTTTTTGCCTAACAGAGTAGTAAAGCATGCTAGTTTGTGGTTCCAAGCAGATCATCACTTGATAATAATTATGAAATCGGAGACTGAAGTCGTCCATGCTAAACAAAGTAGAGAAAGCCCCTCTTGAATTTGCAAAAAACAGTTTCGAATGTCCAGTACGTATATGCTTTGCAAAACTAGCTTCGAAAAGAAGACATACTCTTTACGTATTTTGGCTATAGCGTGATAATGTTGTGGTGTCTTCACGAGAACTGAATGTGTATAGATAATAAACTGGTTGTCAGAAACATAGGGAAAACATTGTAGGGCTTCCTGCGTGACTACAACTAACTCTTCCCAGCGAAGGAAGTCCGAGCTACAAAATAGCCTGACATAGTTTCCTGAAGAATTTTGAAAAAATGCGCTTTTGGTGACAAAGTATACTTAGGAACTTTTCAGATATTTATAAAAAAAGTACAATGGCCGCACTTACTCTCCTTTCTTCCTACCCACCACACAATCAATAATTCCTTTTAACGAAATAAATTAATATCTAATTGATCCACTTAGCGCAATGCAAAATGCATGTAAATTTATATTTTACCTTACCTTGCGAGCCCTTGGCTCTGAATCAGTTGAGTCTGACCTTGAGTTCTCTTCAAATGTTACCTTGTTAGTCATTTGTCAATATTGTTAAAGATACTATTAGCAATTATATTTAGTGCATGAGCCAGGGAGGGTTGTTAATACCACCTAGGGGGACAAGGGCTAACACTACTTTTTGAAAAGTAAATTAACTGTACTTAACAAACATATGTGATAGCAATCTCTCATGCCGAGATTTTAAGGGGGTAGAGGTAAGTAGTGAAATTCGTAAAATTTCGCATTTTGTTAACAGTCACTTTGAAAACCTGTCAGTTTTTGCTTTTAAGAACCAGAAATTACTTGAAAATATTTGAATATGATAAAGAACGTATTTTAATGTTTTATGCAAAAATATGCCACAGCGCGCGCTAATGGTAGCATTCGCTGACGACCTGATAAAACGCTTTTATGAAAAACCATGACGTAAGAACTAATCAATTATTTGCAATTTTTGTACTGTTATTGATGTGAAAAATAAGTCTAAAATATGACTTTTAAAAGAATTTGCACTAGAGCAGAGAACTAGATGATTGTATAACCAAAAAACACTTTATATTAGAGATAATTCTTCTCTGTTATCACTGGAAGTTTACAAGATGGCGGTTGGCTAAATATTTGTTTATGACAGTTGAAAAGGTAGGTGTTGCATGGCATATGATCGAGTTTGAAGTATCAAAAGTAATCAGAAATAGGCCTTTTGCAGCTAGAGGTCACGTGCTTGGATACCACATGGTAACGCGATACTGGAGAGCAAGCTTTCCAAAAGACGAAAGCGTTCAAAGAGGTTACGCATGTGTGCTTTCTATTGTATTTCAGCTCATTTCCCTGCTTCTGTATTCCAATACTTCTCAGCGCAAAAAAGGCAATATCAAAGTAAATCTCTCCTCTAATCGAGTTTTAAATCAAGGATTTCCGCGGTTTGGAGTGGATTTCATAGCAATATCGTTGGTGCGACATAAGCAACATGGCGTCGAATAACGGTATGTGAGAATTAAAATTGCTGATTAAAACAACTAATTGACGTTTTTTGACACAAAAAACAAAGATTAAACCTTTGTTGGATTTTAGGAAAGAGATGCATATTAATAACCCTGCAGTGATTCTGTATTTCTATTCATAATTCCCTTCTGTTTTTACTACCCTTAGGTGATTTAACCAGTTTAGCGGACCCTCAAAATCAGCCTTACGATGAGTCCCAGTGTTTAGCTGCTTTAAAGCCAAAAAAGAAGTCTTCTTATCATTGCTGTGTCCCTCGGTGTAATGGTGACTCCAGATATCACCCAGAACTAAACTTCCATTGCATCCCGAGTGGAAAAAATTTTGAAAACATCGAAAACTTTGGCTGGTCAAAATTCGAAGAGATGAAGGGCCGGATTTCTTGGTAAGTCAGAGGTCGTAGAAAAAAGTTTTTCGTTCATAAACTCCGATACTGCCTGAACTGACCATTGTGATTGTATTTAAATATCTCATTTTGGTTTTAACTTTATCAGATATCAAGCAGCACAAGGGTTTACTCTAGGCATTTTGTTGAGGACGACTACCTACCTACTCGGCCAAGGCAGGACGACGTCTGCTTAAAAAGGCATCTGTTCCGAGTAAGTTTGATTGGAAAGAAGAAAACTAATTCGCAATTGTCATTGACAACTTCACTCATGTCTCTTTACATCGTTTTGAAACTGTAATGTAATGTAATAATAGCTAGTACTAATATTATGAAAACAAGGATAAAAAAAACTTAAAAAACTACCTAGTTAAATGAATAAAACGATTTCGACTGAAAAGTCATCTTCATACTTATAATAATATTTTTATTTTTGGCACTAATTCAAAACTACAATGTTTAATATATTACTGTATGTTTAATAAGTATAATAGTAACAAATTATGTAAAACAAAAGAAACCAAGTACAATATTAAAAAAAATTTAATAAATGAATGACTTGTAACAAATGAAATGTAAAAAAGCCTTGCCTTAAGTATCTGTAACTAAAATGGAATGATTATCTATGTCACTTATATTTTGCCTATAAACATCTTTATAATACAAATATCTGCCAATGAGATTATGTGTAATAGATTAAGATCTTGAGATCAAAAACTGAAAAATTAAGATTGTTATATATCACTATTATGCTACAGGGGAACACAAACTGCTAAGAGGGACATGAAGGAAATTGTCATTGAAAATTGAAAAGGTACTCCTATGCCAACAATGCAGGAAGAATTAGAAGCTTTGAGGTTGGAGGTTTTTCAAAAAGCACAAGAGTTAAAAAAAGTAAACAAAATAAAGTCATAGGCTCAAAGAGATCTTGAGGATGCTAAGTCACAGGCTCAAAGAGATCTTGAGGATGCTAAGTCACAGGCTCAAGGAGATCTCGAGGATGCTAAGGCACAGGCTCAAAGAGATCTTGAGAATGCTAAGTCACAGGCTCAAAGAGATCTTGAGAATGATAAGTCACAGGCTCAAAGAGATCTCGAGGATGCTAAGGCACAGGCTCAAAGCGATCTTGAGGATGCTAAGTCACAGGCTCAAAGAGATCTTGAGGATGCTAAGGCACAGGCTCAAAGAGATCTTGAGGATGCTCAGGCACAGGCTCAAAGAGATCTTGAGGATGCTCAGGCACAGGCTCAAAGAGATCTTGAGGATGCAAAGAGGGCTGCTACTGAACAGCCTGCACTACACAAGTTTGGTTTAGAAAGGTTTTCTGATAATGATTCAATCAGATATTACACAGGATTTATCTCATATGAACACATAAAGTGTTTTTTATGATATTGTAAAACCAACTGCAGAGAGAATGACTTACAGTTATGCTTCGGGAGAGAGAGAAAGTCATCCACGATCTCGAAATATGCAATTTATAGATGAATTATTTATGTTCTCGGTACGCCTACGATTAGGTTTATTTGAACAAGACCTTGAACACAGATTTCATATTCATGCATATATCCACTGTTAGCAGAAGATAGTTACATGGAGCAATTATTTGTATTTCATGTTGGGAAGTCAGTAATTTGGCCCTCAAGGGAGGTGGTTAATATCAACATGCTTGAGTGTTTTAACCTTTACCCAAAAATTTCGAGTGATTATTGATTGCACAGGAATTTTCGTTGAAACCCCCAGCTCACTATTACTGCAGTCTCAGTTATATTCCTCATACAAAGGAAATACTACCCTTAAAGGTTTGGTTGGGTTCGCTCCCCACGAAGCATTATCCTTTGTTTCAGGGCTATATACTGGAGCTATATCAGATAAAGAAATCACTAGGTGCTGTGGCATCTTAGATTTGATTGAGGAGGGAGATTCAGTTATGGCTGATAAAGGTTTTAAATATAGAGGATCTATTATCAGAAAAGAAAGCAACACTTAATATTCCCCCTTTCTTACAGAGTCAAACTCAATTTGTGTCAAGGTATGTACAAAATACTAAAGCAATTGCAAGTGTTCGTATTCCCGTTGAACGGGCCATTCGTAGAATAAAGGAATACCACTTTTTTGATTCTGATGTGCCACTAAATGTACACAGTAGCATGTATTCTTACAAGGTCCTCTGATTGGTAACTCAAGTGGGAATTAATAATAACAAGGCTTGCTGGTTATAAATTACAGTGCAAAGTCCAACGAAGTGTTGCTATTAAATGCAAAAAAACCATAATTACTTGGAAATCCAGTAAACTGTAAATTTGTCAGTTTTCAGTTAGTTATAAATCTCATAGCCGTAGCTATGGAGGGAGCAGGTGCCTCCCCAAATTTTTCAGGAGCATTTTGAAATAAAGTAGACAAATCAATGAAATACAGATAGTGCTCTCTTAAAATTTCAGAGGAATTGTTTCCCCCCCCCCCAGAAAAAATCCTAGTGATTATATTGCAGTATTAAATTTGTATAATAATGGTTTTACTGTTTACCTATAATAAAATTCTCACAACAATTTTCAAATCTTTTCCAGGTGTTTTTGATAGAGTTTTTTTCAACAGGCAAAAAACAAGGTGGACAGCTTTTATTTTCAACATTTTTTGAAATAATTTTTATAAGAACATTTTATTACCTTTTATATTTTGCTAAGATCTATTACTGTTTATTGATTGCAACTATTGTAAATATGGCTAATTTTCCAAATCTGTCATTGTTTATGATACCACATTAAAAACTATCCTGTCACAGACAAAATGAGTGTCACTCATGTAAATAAAAAAATCACACCACTCAAGGTCGGTCAAAGCTAGCTGGCATTGTACTTGATAATAATAAATGTCTGTTTTCTTCAACATAAACTTATTCGTAACAGCATTTTTGGAAAGATATCTGACATAAGCAAAGTCAGTCTCCCCCTCCTTCACAATTTTGACTTCCAATAATCCAAATGTGTTGTAGCCATTCTGGACTGCTTGGAGGTCGTAAACCAACCGATCAGGACTGCAACCCAGCCATGGACATTTGGGATGAACTTGGGAAGAGATTAACAGAACCATTCTTTTCACTGCTAGCATAGAACATTGCTGCTCTTGGTTCTAGTTCAATACCCCGCCTCATATCTGCAGTCACAACAAAACGAGATAGAGTAAGCGGCTTTACAAGGTTTTCAAACTCTCTTAATCGTTTTGCAACAATCCCAAATTTACTGGCAGTGAATCGTTTACTTCGTAGCATATGCCATAAGTTGTTTGTACCTTGAGTGATTCTTCTTTCTTGGATTTCAAGTGACACCTCTAGAGTAACACTTAATGTATCTAAGGAAGCTTGCTGTTGTTGTGTTAGGCAACTTGAAAAATTGTTCTCATATCTAGTTTCAGCAGAATTTAAAGGTAGTTTGGGGAAGTTAGTACAGGTAAAATCATTAATAACATCATCTTTAGAGATTTTTTGTGTCATCCATTTTATTTTATAATTTGAGCTTTGCCTGTATTGTATGTGGGGGCTCATTTTTCTTTATTGATCGGTAGCATCGGGCACTTATGACAGCAGAGTTTGGTTCATTTGTAACTAGGAAAATGAGCATGGAAAGATTATAAATATAAGTTCGAAGTAACTCACGCCAACCAAAGAGAAACTTACTGTGGCCCATACAAAACGTGCAATTTTTACCACCACGTTTTCATAGCCGAGTTGTAAAATTCGTTCAATTTGAAAACTATAATTTTTACGACAAAACTCCGAGTTGTAAAGTTGTTTTGCTTTGCTCTGCGAATTTTTACTGCTAAAACTTGAGTTATAAAATTGAAATGATTTTATAATTGATTTTTACCATGAAAGTTTTAGCCATTAAAGTTGTCCTGTGTGAGCCACCGTTGAAAAAACACGAAAATGTATATTAAGTTACCTTTGATATCATGTAAATATCCAGGTTCAGCAAAAAAACTTGTAAGCTTTAGCGGTGCTCTGGCATCCAGACTTGTCCTTCGCATACTTCTCAACAAATGCAAAGGTTAAGTCAGGCAGGGAACTTATGTCTCGAGAAGAGCTTTCTGCTGTAAAAATAGAAGGGAATTATGAATAGAAATACAGAATCACTGCAGTGTTATTAATATGCATCTCTTTCCTAAAATCCAACAAAGATTTAATCTCTGTTTCTTGTGTCAAAAAACGTCAATAAGTTGTTTTAATCAGCAATTTTAATTCTCACATACCGTGATTCGACGCCATGTTGTTTATGTCGCACCAACGAAATTACGATGAAATCCACTCCAAACGGCCCAAATCCTTGATTTAAAACTCGAGAGGAGAGATTTACTTTGATACTGCCTTTTTTGCGCTGAGAAGTATTGGAAAACAGAAGCAGGGAAATAAGTTGAAATACAATAGAAAGCACACATGCGTAACCTCTTTGAACTCTTTCGTCTTCTGGAAAGCCTGCTCTCCAGTATCGCGTTACCAAGCGGTATCCAAGCACGTGACCTCTAGCTGCAAAAGGCCTATTGACATCGTTGCTTTAAGGTTAGTTTTACTCAATTCCGTGGATTTGATGCAGTAACGAAGCAATGATGAAAACACATGTTTAGACTGAAGTTTTTTAAGCATCATTTTTTGCATCAATAACTCAACATGTCTTTGCTGAACCTCTATGGCTAGCAAACTAGGCAACCACACATGTATCCTTCATTCGCAAACTGTTCAAATTGACTCGGACGATCAACTCATCAGCCCCCAAAGTTATGAATCATGGTTGACAGTATTTGAGGCTGCAAAAATTCGTAAGTTTACAACTGTGCTAGATGTCGCACAAAATCTGAAAGAGCACGAGATCCCTTCAATATTTTACTATAGAAAATGTCGAAGTATATTCACCATGAAAAAAAGTCTTGGAAACAATAAAGAGAAAGAATCATAACCCCAACAACGAAGTGGATGAAGATTTCATACAAGCATCAAAGAAAAGAAATGTAACACCATCAACACTAGTATACAGCAAAGATTTATTTTTTGTGAAAAAGTGAAGTACATTCGCTCAACCTCTTCTTGAGAGCCCTTAGTTAAGGCAGCTCAACTCAGAGTCGACAAGAAGCTAAGACAGAAAGCCCTCGCCAAAGGTGACCAGAAGATTTTAGCTGTTACCAGTAGGTACATAGTCGCTGCAGAAGCGCACTACCACCAATCATGTTACAGAGCATATACCAGACCAGAAAAACCTAGCCCAGGTTCTTCCTCTATAGACGAAGTAAGGGATGATGCAGAGGAAAAGGCTTTTAGTGATCTCTTCAAATACATCCAGTTAGAAGTCATTGGAAAAAAATCAGTTGTTACAATGACAAGAGCTTACCTCCAAGCTCGAGGAAAAGAGAAATTGAGTGAAGCAACCAGAAAGCATATAAGGAGAAAAATAGAGGCGGAGTTTGGCTCTACGTTATTAATATTTCCAGATGACAAGGGAAAGGTTATTGTTGTTCCAAAGAATTTAAGTGTGGAGGACATCGTGAAGATGAATTTTCCATGAAGAAAGTGCTTGACATTCTGAAACATCATTCGAGCGATATTGATAAGATAATCGACCAGAGTTCCACTTACATCCGCAAGTCCATCTTGGACATGAAATGGAAGACACCATGGCCAATACATCCATCTGACGTAGATACTGGTTATTTGCTGTTCCAGAGTCTGAAGCGTTTGTTGTGGAGTGTGCTAACAGCTGATGTCAGTAATCCATCACAACGATCGTAAACCTTGTCTCCTCTTTTAGTGAAGACACTGTCTACGCTGTAACATACGGTAAAACAAAGCCCCCAAAGCAAGTTCTTTTATCTTATGGTGTAAAGACCCTGACAGGTAATGTTAAGCTTTTGCAAATACTGAACAAGTTTGGACATTGTATATCATACCACCAGCTTGAGGAAAACGACACGGCACTTTGTATGGGCTCTAAACCAGAGCCCCATTATTTACAAAGCTATTCAAGCCAATCTGTTTAAGAACTTGGCATGGGATAATATTGACTGTTTAGCGGAGACGCTAACAGGACAAGGAACGACTCATCGTGTAAAAGGTATTATAGTCCAGCCTCAATTGTATGGTCCACACCTTCCTAGTGCAGTAGCACCAGTTATTGAGAAGCGAAAACAGAGACAAATCACACAGGAACTTCAAACTATCAATCCTTACATATCAGGTGAAAGAGTGGGAATGCAATCACTTAAGATTGGTGGAGTAACTGAAGACGAGAAAGCGCAAAGTAAACTTGCACTCAAGAAGAACTTTCTTTGGCTGCTTTCACGAAATATCGACTGTGTCAACCAGAAGATACCGGGATGGACTGGTTTCAACATCCGAGCACGTAATGATGAGGACATTAGGAAAGACATAGTTGGATACCTTCCAACTATAAATGCAGTAGCTACTGAGATGAAAACCGTCAATGAAATTCTTTCCAAGTCGGATGAAATTAGAAAAGTGCTGAATCTTAAAGAAATAGTTGTTGTCGTGGATCAAACATTGTATGCCAAAGCAGCAGAAATCAAATGGCAGCATCCAAATACTTACAGCTCCATAATCCTTACACTTGGAACATTCCACACAATTTGCATCTTGATGTCCATTATCGGAAAACGCTTTGAGGACACCAGACTGAAGGACTTGTGCATTGAATCAGGAGTGATTGCTGAGGGGTCCATTCAAAATGTTCTTACGGGGAAGATGTAATCGAGGTGTAAGAGTTCACAAATGCATATATGAAGTTTTCATGAGGTTAGCTTGGAAACAGTTTGCCCTATGGGTAAATGAAGTACATCCAAACAAGTTACTTGCGGTTCGTGCTTTAGAAGAACAAGTGGAGGAAGTTGCAAATGGTATCACTCAATGAGCACACAATGCAACTCTACAAAACACTGGTTTTGGAGAAGTTCATCGATCATGGGAAGCGTTCTTAAACCATCTTCGGAGTATAAATGGCGAACAGTCCAATTTCTAGATGTCTTACGTTAATATTGTCAACAACATATTGGCACTCATAAGAGCTTCCAAAGAAGGAAACTAGCTGTTACACCTTCATGCTATCAGAGCGATGATACCATGGTGTGTCGCTTACAATAAGGTTAACTACGCCAGATACTTACCTGTGTACTTAGCAGAGGTAATAAATCTGCAGACTGACCACTCTGGTGTTCATCAAGGACTGATGGCAGGATACTTTTCTGTTCAGCTGTCTGAAGGAAGTATTTTTGGCTGTCACCTGGTCGACCAGACTACCGAGGTAACGACTAACAAAGACACAAAAACATCTGGTAGAGTTACCAAATTTAGCTTAAAGACGGGAGCTGTCAACCGCTTCTACAAGACAGCTGAGTATCGGTGTTCGTTTTTGACTCAGCTCAAATCAATGGTTCACTTACATCAAACAACGTTCCATCATGGGGAGTTGACAAGGATGAGAAAGCGGTATCAGCAGTGCAGAATCTAATCGAGAGCTGGAATAATCCATTTGCAGAGAATCAAAACGTTGTCAACATTTTAACAGCCAAGGAAGCTCCCGGTGATGTTAAACGGGACTTTCTACAAGCTCAGTCGATTGGCGAGGAGGAATGCCAGAAATATAAGAGAGAGCGACTCGAAATTACTCCACCAAAAGTCAAATTCTATGATCCCTTAAAAATGAAGGAACTGAAAACGTTTTATTTTCTCAGCAAGCAAAAGAAAATCAAGACCAGTGGACGAGCAGTCATACTTAAAGCAGACAGGACTCTCTTTACCAGAATGATCATCATGAGACAAAGTCGGAAGATTGATGTCAACGATTTGCTAAGTCATAGTCTTGGTTCTTTGCCTTTGGCTTAAGTAACGCCAGAAGGCCAACCAAGGAAGACCATCAAGGAGGCATTAGCAACACAGCTACAGAAGAATGAACACATAGTGCAAAGAATTCCATAGAATGCAGCAACAATAATAGATGCCTTGGTTCTCGTACAGAAGTCAATGTTACAAGTAGTCAAACCACATTTGAAAGTGTTGCAAGTACGTTTCTTACCATGGCCTTGGATGAAGGTGGACCACAAACTTCTAGAATTGACATTGTGTTTGATAAATACAGAGAAATATCCATCAAGAATGTCGACAGAGGTATCAGAGGGGAGGTTCAAGGGGTGCAATTAGCAAACATTACTGCTACACAGATAATCCGACAGTGGAAAAGGTTTCTCAGTGAAATAAAGAACAAGACCAGCTTGATTCGATTTCTTGCAAATGAGTTCAAAAAAGAGGAAAACAGGGAAATTCTGTCACGTCAAAGAAAGGTTCTCTTCATTGCAAGCGAAGAGAAATGCTGGAGGATCACAGGAGAAAAAGTGGAAGAGTTGCCAGAGCTGGCTTGCTCACATGAAGAAGCTGACACGCGGCTTTTACTTCATGCTTCACACGCTGCTCAGGAGGGTCATCAAGCTCTCATTGTCGTCACAGAAGACAAAGATGTTTTTGTTTTGCTACTTTCATTCTGTAGAACCATAAACACAACCATCTTGCAGAAGTGTGGCTCCAAAACACGCACCAAGCTGATTGATATAAAGAAAATCACAACCGTCCTTGGTGAAGACACGTGCAGGGGTCTAATTGGTGTGCACGCTTTTACAGGTTGTGATAGCGTAGGTGCATTTGCAGGCAAGGGAAAAGAAAAAGCCTTAAAAATACTTAGGAATGATGCAGAAGTCAAAGAAACTTTCTCTATATTGGGAGAAGAATGGCAATTTCCACCTGACCTCTTCACCCGCATTGAGAAATTCACCTGCGACCTCTATTCATCTCGAGCAACTGAAGTGAACGCTGCGCGCTACAATCTCTTCTGTTTTAAGAATAGCGAGATTAAATCCTTTCAGCTACCACCGAGCAAAGATTCCCTTCAAAAACACACCTTATGCGCTAACTATCAAGCGGGTATCTGGAAACGAGGTCTTCAACAATATCCTACAATTCCAAGTCCTGCTGGCAAGGGATGGAAACTGCAGCAAGTGGAAGAGCGAGAAGAACTTCAGTTTGGCTGGATGGATAGAAAATCCGCTCCTGATGTAGTCCTAGAGCTACTTGCATGTCGTTGCGCAAGGTCCTGCAAGCTTCCTAGTTGTGTTTGCTTGGCTAATGGTCTGAAATGTACAGAAATTTGCACCCTGAAAGAATGCCAAAACCAACTTGGAGATGATGAGGAAATTAATCTTTATAATGTCATTGTAGGTCACTTGTACATACTGTATGTTGATTTTCTGTCACACAATTTCGCGAGAGAGACTGAAAACCTCTACGAAAGTCATATATAATGGAGTAAAAATGTAAATATAACCAATTTTGATATTACTTAGCATAAAGCAAGTCATTTGAGATGACAACAGTGGTATTTTGATTTAGAAGAAACGTAAGTTTTCCAAAACTGAGCTTTTTGACCATTATCAATTACATGTCTAAACGTGATGATAAATTGAATAGTGTGATGATTTTGAATCAAAAAATCAAGCTGGGGGAGGGAGGGGGGTTGGGAAAAAAAGGCTTCGTACACCATATAACTGCACCAGATACACTGTTATCACCCAAAAATGTAAACTAGGTATATCAAGCAACATTTTGATGTACATTAGCCTTTGCCCTCTGAGTGGAACCAAACGGCCAGTTTTGAATTCTCTGACTCTTAGATTAATTATAGTTGTTTAAGAATAAACCTACTAACGGCCTAGCACGCACCCTGCGTTCTGAGGCTACTCTACAACAGGATTATTTGTGATAGCCAACTAGCACAAAAAAGATGAAGGACCAAATTAGTAATGAGGCCTCTTTTGCAATATTACCGCGTTTTATCGATAATTCAATTAGTAAATCCCATTTTGACCGCATAGTAGGTTTATACTACAACAATTAGACCTCTTTGCCTAATAGACTACGAGTTTGAATAGCCTATTCGGCCTACGGCCTCAAGAACTATTGACTCGTACTCCATTCGTCCCTTTAACTATAGGAGACAAAACTCCTCAGAAAGACCTAAGGAACTACTAAGTCGATACGTGCACTTCGCTTTCAACAAAAAATATGAAAATTTCAAAATGATACAGAAAAATAGTTAGAAAACATAGATTATTTCTGATAGAAGTTAGCAATATCAATGACAATACGATGAAAATGAGATGAAACAACAATCGCAAAACAATATTGAACTAGTCAAGTTCATAACGATAATAATCAGGAATGTGATTGGCAAATTTTGAAAAGGAAGGAAATTGGGCGAGGGATACAGAGACTGCCTAAGGTCCAGGGGCGAAGAGGAGACCCTGGAGCTCAGACGTTTTTCATCAATAAAGTACCCCAAAATACCTCTCAGATGTCCAGAAAATTTACAATTAACCCTTGTAGATTTTATTAAAATAATTATAAATGTTCTTTCTAGATAACTCAGGTAAATGTACTTCAGTGAAGTGAAAATTACCATCAATAATGGAACATCACAAATTTTATGATCTATAATCTAAATTATATAATATTTTGAAAAAAGTAATAGGACGGATTTTTGTGAGAAGGGGCGGGAAGGGAATTATAAAAAGACGGAAATCCGTCTATAGTCAGATTTATCACATCCCTGAATGATGATCAAAAAGATCAAGGTAAATGTAGTAGAAATACGGAGTGTGAGGATTCACAAGTTTTTTGATGGTGATGGTGATGCCGATGATGATGGTAATACCAGAGTTCAAATGGCGCTTTTGATGTTGGGTTTTATGGCAATTGTAATGAAGGAGATTACAGCAAATTATGATGATGGTGATGACAGTGTTGTGATAGTGATGGCAGCGCTGTGATGGTGCTTTTGGTGTTGGGGTTGGTGGCAATAGTGACGATGGAGATGACAGCGCTGTGATGGTGATTTTGATGTTGGGGTTGGTGGCAATAGTGACGATGGAGATGACAGCGCTGTGATGGTGCTTTTGATGTTGGGGTAGGTGGCAATAGTGACGATGGAGATAACAGCGCTGTGATGGTGCTTTTGGTGTTGGGGTTGATGGCAATAGTGACGATGGAGATAACAGCGCTGTGATGGTGATTTTGGTGTTGGGGTTGGTGGCAATTGTGACAATAGAGATGACAGAGCTGTAATGATAATTTTGATGTTGAGGTTGATGGCAATTGTGACGGTGGAGATGACAGCGCTGTGATGGTAATTTTGGTGTTGGGGTTGGTGGCAATTGCCACGATGGAGATGACAGCACTGTGATGGTAATTCTGGTGCTGGGGTTGATGGCAATTGTGACAATGGAGATGACAGAGCTGTAATGGTAATTTTGATGTTGGGGTTGGTGGCAATTGTGATGATGGAGATGACAGCATTGTGATGCACGGCAATAGTATTATTAGTGGTGATGGCTATTGCGATGGTAGAAATGTGTCGGTGGTCTGGCGATGCTGGTGGTTTGGTTAGTGCAGATAGCAATGGTCGTGATGGTAATGACAGTTGTATTGAAGGCGGTGATAAATATAGCAATCGTGTTGATGATGATGTTTGTTGTAAAATCGTCAGTATACCTTTTTTGACCAAGTTGGAGCAAGCTGATCAGTTTCACTAGACGCCATAAACTCCGTTGATTTTTCATTGACTTTATTGGCAGCGGGTGACAGGTCTTTCGATGCATTCCTTAAAGACACAATAAATCTAGATAATTCACATCACCGCAAACAAATATCAATTAGACAATCATGCAGTTAAGCAGCTTTTCACTCCCACAAAGAACAAACGAATTATCGCTGTTTCTTTTTCCTCAGTGGCCAAGATAATATTTTTTATTACAATCACAAAGTAGTCAGTTGGTAAAAAATTTTCCTTTACCTAAAAATTTTAACACATTATAAGAAAGTACTGAAATCCCAGTGAAGTTAAACAACTGCCTCGCATCACTAAGATCATCTAGCACTGGGATTTGAGCTATTGGATTACGACGTAACACCTAGATTACGGGGCGAGAGGCGAAATGCAAACCAGATTAAAGCCTAAACCATGTTTTTGAATTCCCGTCGATGGAACAATAATCCATCACAATCTAGCCTGCAGTTATCCAGCCCCAGATCGCTACTGAAACGTCGTCGTATTAGATCTAAGATAGCATGTGCTTCACTTAGTAAAGCTGAAATTTACTTTTTCCAAAGGGCTAATTTTTTTTTTATATTTGTTTAACATTTTTATTTATTATTTTCTTTTCTTTTTTCTCTAAGTTTAGAAACTTGCTTTTGTATTCACCGCTCTACTGGGTTCCACTCTTTAAACTGTCAGTGTCTGTACATTTTATGTGGCCGGACGTGGTTGGCGCAGTTGATAAGATCTCTGCTTGCAGCCACAATGTTCCCCAGTTCGATCCTAGCACTTTGCCGAAATTCGAATATTTGTGTGACCTTCTTTTCCGCCTAGGTCAACTCAGCTTTCCATCCTTACGAGGTAGGTAAATGAGTTCCAACGTATGCTGGGAGATAACCTGCGATTGATTAGTGTCCCGTCCAGGGGGAGTTAAAGACTCTCATCCGCTTAACACTACGGAAACCGGAGATAAGCAACGGCTCTATGGACCACTAGGCTTGTAAATGATTTAGTTAGTATGTGTTATGTGTGCTCTACTAATGGAAAAACGTTGCACAATACCCCAGGATGTACATGACGATATTTAACGTGAGGTAAGACATTCGCATTCTGAATCCTTTTGAGCTTACCCTAGTTCTGGATTGAAGCTCTCGAGATTGTCTTTAGGCGGGTACGAATATTCAAAGGTGTCCTGTTAATAAAACGAATATAATTACTACTACTGTTACTATTATATTATTATCATTAAAATAGATAACAACAATAACAATAATAATAATAATATAGCCAAATAACGACCGTCCCACTTTAGCAATTCTGAAAATCCCCCTACCAAGTACCAATGCAAGATAAAAACATACCAACTATTTCTACCAATATCATTTGAAGTGTATCTAAGATAAGCTACGTCAATGCTCCTTTTCAATAGAATATTTTAAAAAGGCAATTTTACAGTTACTTCCGTCATCACAATCACCGCCATTTTCCTCATTATCATAAAACCACAAGAACAAGAACAATTATTCTGAAAGACATTACATTGGAGCTAGAAAATAAGGACAAAGTACAAACGAGATCCCACAAAAACGAAGAGAGATGGAAATTGTTGGTGGTTCTTCAATAAATAAACGCTAACCAAAGCATATAGAAACAGCTAACATTATTGAAACAACCACCTGGAAAGAGATTGGCTGTAAATCGTTAATGCCCTTTACAAAGAATAGAAATCAAAGTGCCAGCTGATCACTATCCTGTCTTTCAAACATGTGCGTGATTTCTTTTATTATCTCCGATTCAGTGTCGAGAAACTGGGTCTGCGGTTTAACGGCCTTATCCCAATTAATAGAGTAAAATTTCATTAAAAGTAACTAGAGCTTATAAATAAGGCAGCAACTGCAGAATAGCCTGCAACTGATTTAACTGCGCATCCATTTTTAAATAATAGGAGTATGTGCAGGAATAAACTACCGAGCATTGCAGGGTATTCTGTAGTTAAACTAAACAGCATTAACAAATGATTACTTTTCAAATTAACTCTCAGAACTTACCGTTCCCCCCATTGAAGAAATAACATTTTCTTCACTCACGTACTCCAACAGCTCGGTCTTGTTGAGAAATCTAATACATTTTAAGGTTATAAGATTATTCTACTCACTTGTATATATCACTTTCTACAATCGAAACTCGTAATACACATAATTTAAGTGCTTCGGCAAGGCAGTTTTCTCTTTTATATACCGTCATTGCCATTTGAAACAGTCGCTGCCATACTAATAAACAGTTCCTGCCATACCGTAAAATAGTCGCTGTCATACCGTAAAACAGTTGCTGCCATACCGTAAAGTAGACGCTGCTATACGGTAAAACAGTCGCTGCCATAACGTAAAATAGTCGCTGCTATACCGTAAAAATATCGCTGCCATACCGTAAGGCAGTCGCACCCATACCGTAAAACAGTCGCTGCAATACCGTAAAACAGTCGATGCCATGACGTAAAACAGTCGCAACTATACCATAAAACAGTCACTGCCATACCGTAAAAAAGTCGCAGCCATACCGTAAAACAGTCGCTGCCATACTATAAAACAGTCACTGCCATAACGTAAAACAGTCGCTGCCATACCATAAAACAGTTGCCGCCATACCATAAACAGTCGTTGCCATACCGTAAAACAGTTGTTGCCATACCGTAAAACAGTCGTTGCCATACCGTAAAACAGTCGTTGCCATACCGTAAAACAGTCACTGCCATACCGTAAAACAGTTGCTGCCATACCGTAAAGCAGTCGTTGTCATATCGTAAAACAGTCGTTGCCATACGGTAAAACAGTCGCTGCCACACCGTAAAACAGTTGCTGCCATACCATAAACAGTTGCAGCTATACTGAAAAACAGTTGCTGCCATACCGTAAAACAGTCGCTGCCATACCGTAAAGCAGTCGTTGCCATACGGTAAAACAGTCGTTGCCATACGGTAAAACAGACGTAGCCATACCGTAAAACAGTCGTTGCCATACCGTAAAACAATCGCTACCATACCGGAAAACAGTCGCTGCCACACCGTAAAACAGTCGCTGCCATACCTTAAACAGTTGCTGCCATACCGTAAAACAGTCACTGCCACACCGTAAAACAGTCACTGCCATACCATAAACAGTCGCTGGCATACCGTAAAACAGTCACTGCCATACCATAAACAGTCGCTGGCATACCGTAAAACAGTTGCTGCCATACCGTAAAACAGTCACTGCCATGTGCTGTCACTGGTGGTATTAATGGAAGTGACTGGTAACTATCGTTTATGAAAGAGAAAATTCCTTCGAGACTGAGTATGTAAAACGAAAGAGTTTTAAATAAGAGTTTTAAATGAACTCAAGGTTGATTAAACTAGGTAGAGTAATAACTTAAAACTTCAAAAGAAAGGCAGAGTGAATTTTTTGATATATCTAGTTATTTGATACATCCTATTCAACATCTGCTCCTCGATTTCTTCATCAGAGGAGGAAAATCAGTTCATGCACAAAGTTCTAACTTTATTAGGGAATCAATCGCAAAAGTTTGTAACTCGATATCAAGAACCATGGTCTCCAGCTTTGGCAACATATACTAAAGATTTAGGAGACTATGAAATTCTCTTCCTCGATATCCTTGTAAAACATTCAGATAGCATCAAACTCACTACATCTGTTTACAGAAAGAAAACTTTCACTGGTTTGTACACCAAATGGGACTCATTCACTCCCCGTAGATACAAAATTAATTTAATTCGCTCACTGACACTTCACGTCACTTTAGAATTTGTTCTCAGTTCACCTGAACTACTTCAATCTAATCTCAAGGAGTTACGCAAGCTTTTGTTACAAAATGCCGGTTACCCTCTAGGAACCATTAATTACCGGATCAACCGTTTCAACTGTTCCAAAGAAAGACTTGATCATTTCTTTACCTTATTTAGGTTTTAAAAGCGACGAAATCGCTAAACGCATTAAATCTTGTGTGTGTAAATTTTATTCTTTTGTCAATCACAAAGTTGTTTTTTTATAATAACCGTAGAATTGCTTCTTTTTTCCATATAAAGATAAATTGAATCGCTCACAGAGAAGTAATGTAATATACAGGGCCAATTGCTGGGATTGTGCCGATTTTTAAAAAGGGAAAACTAAGAGACGACTTCACGACAAAAAATCTGAGCATTTTAAAGCCCTAACTTATAGTGAAAGTTCTTCTGCTATTGCTGACCACGTAAAAGCAACTGACCATAACATCAAATGGGATCAATTTGAAATTCTTACATCTGGAAAAACAAATCTACACTGTAAAATAATTAAAGAAACATTATTAATACAGGAACTCAAACCACCACTAAATGTAAACGTTGCTAGTGACAAACTGTCACTTTACTAATATTTAACTTTTGTTCCACTCCTTTCACTTGCTTGTATTTATTTTCAAAATTTTAACGGTTTTTCTTTTCACTTTTGATAATGTATGTTGAACCATACGAAACATCAAGGAAATATTAAAACGACAAATATGTTTATTACTGCTGTTTGCATTGTATTTTTGATAAATTAAATGAGTTTTAAAAAAACTACAAATTAATATAATACAAAAAAGAATGGCAAAAATACAATGAAAATAAAAGTAATAAAATTAAAAACAATAATAAAAATCTAAATTATTAAGTAGACTTCAATTAATTGATTAAGCCTACTATTTTAATTTGGCATTCCTAAAAAACAAGGTAGCATGTATTTGCATTTGGAATGTGTATATAATTTGTATTCTTTTCAAGAAATAAATAGACAAGTCCTTTTTCTAACAATCGACCGTGTACCACGACCATGGTTTTCTTTTTAGTTCAAAACGGCAAACAAGAGCTTGTAAAACGAGTATCAAACTAGCGAACTTAAATACAAAAACAAAAAACGTGTTTCCTTAGTGACATGGATGTCAAGAAAAGTAAGGAATTGAATGTCCCTCACAATTACCTCACCACTTATCGAGTTTGGTGTTATTTCAACTATCACTGCAATCACTGTAAACTAAATTTTTGAAATAATTAGAGCAGTGGTTCGTTTTGGAGGCACATGATTCCTGCTTGAATTCCAAAAAAAGGGTTCGCTTTTTTTCTACAGAAAATTAAACAAAATTTGGTTTCGCTAGTATATTACTAAGCGAACTTTTTATTTACAGCATACAAAGTGTAAAATTAAAATTTCAGTTGCCAAAAAATATGTTAGGGTTGAAAGTTCTGGTGCAAAGTGTTCTGACCAGAATTTATATTCCAAAGAATTTGATCGTTATCAGTTTTGATAAAAACAGTTGAAAATCAATTACAATTCCTAGAATGTTTTTCTGTAGCTGAAGCTACCGAAGGTTATAATCAAGCATTCTTAACCTTCTTGTTCAATTTTAATCCAGTAGTATGTCCTGATATTAAAATTGTTATCACTATAAATTTTCTGAAATTATACATTTCGAAGTTCTCGTGGCATGATCAATTCTTTGAACTATATTTTTGACGTTCACTTACGACTTCACAGCATGCGTTCGAACGAAAACTAGCGATACTACCTTTCTGTTTTTTTCTTTTCTCTACAAAAAATAAATAACCTAGTCCTAGGGAAATGACAAAATTAAATTTTATCTTTGATGGGAATTCAAACAGTGTTGATGTTGTTTTGTTTCTGCAGGTTACGATCTTGTCATTACAAAGAAGATCGGCTGCTTCAAAGACACTGGTAACAGAGCCATTCCTACCTTAGAAGGCAAGGACCCACGATTGGATGGTGGGTA
>JAOTRI020130739.1:0-11435 GCA_028564885.2 Zoanthus sanctaehelenae
GAGGGCATAAATATGATATTTTTCTCTTAATTCTTTCTATATGGATTTACACACCGAACGCATTCCAGTTACATTTGGTAGTATAGTTGAGCCAGCAACGTGTTGGACTGAAGCTTGGTAACGGCTTGCAACGGATAGGAAAATGGATACAGAGGGGCGTGCAGAGAATTCCCTGCAACAGTTTTTCAAAGGCTTGGATGCATGGTTTGCTATCGGTAAGTATGCATATGTTCTTGGAAGACTGAATGATGAAAATGCTAAAATGCTTCATGACTGCAGAGCTGGAAAGGGCTTCAAGTTCGCATGAAAGCCGTGTGGCCTGTGAGCCACGCTGCTTGGCACTGAAAAGTGCTGTAAGATGTAGTTTTTTTGTGACATGTAATGTATAGGGTAACACCGATGCAGGGGTCTTTTATGGCTCCATCAGTGACAATCCAGAGCTCATCGTCCGGTCTAGGAAGGGTGATGCAAAAAATGGGGTGATTGTACTGCATGTTGGGATTTAAGAAAGGCATTTCGTAGCTCATCGGTCCATGAGATAGTATCTTGTGATTGGCGGCAAGCTGTGACATCATCGAATGGGGTGAGATATTTGGAGCAGTGTAGAATGACACGCGAGAGTACCTTGTATGTGCCAATGAATGACCTCATTCCAGGGTACCAGCATTCCAGATCCACCCAAGTATTGCTGTTTCCTTTTGGTTGATGACTTTTTCCAGTTTGATAGGAGTGTCGGGAAAGTTGACCGCCCAACAATATCCTCACGATAAAATAATTCACAGGTTTAAATGTAAAACACAACTCACAACTTTATTCTCTCTTGTCCCTTCACAATCTCTCCCCAAACCTCTCCCGTACTCAGGCCCAACCTCCGCTGTACTGGGCCGCTTAATAACGCCATTTCCGGTTACAATTACATGATTAACACTCATCTCGACAGGAGTTTTTTGGGTTACTCCCTCCACAGTAGAGGTTGTCAGCTATTTTTGCTGTGGAGCCTTCTTGTAGTAGGGCGCCAAGTACTCAGCACACGAGTTCTTCTAGGGCTGGCTCGGACCCTGGCAATCCCATTGCAGACCGTTTGTAAACTCGAACACCTTTGAGGGTGGTTGCGACGCCACAATACTTCATTGACTCCTTTGCCAACGGTATTTGATAAAAGGCGCTCATCAGATCATTATTAATCAAGTGTTTCCACTGGGCAATGCGAAATAATGTGGTGTCAACATCAGGGCGTAGAGATGGTTGGGGCTTACTATAGCGCCCGACATCCGCGAAGGCTGTTATGAGGTGATAACAGCCATTGGACTCCTTGACAAAAAGGGATGGCTTGAATTATTCCACATTTACTCCAGCATCTTCTGGGTCCTCAAAGACACCAAGTTCTAGTTATTCGAATTCGAATTTCTTACAAACGACCCTAACGTTGAGGAGGCTATACTTGGCCCTTATTGACCTGCAGCGTTGTTGTAGCCTTTAAAGTAAGGTGTGAAGATGGAGTCATATTCCTTGATTCCTTTTGTGTTGGTCATACAAGTTGGGGATATGGATCCTTCGCGCGACGCTGGACACGATGGCGAAACGAGGCCATATCTGCAATGTAATTAGCTTTTTAGACTGGGGGAGTCGATCCGTTGCTCGATTGAGTATTCACAGTCAGATGGAGCATCATCTGTTAGTTCACCCGGCCAGATAGTCTGTGCCGTGTCAGGGGCTCTTAACAAGTATGCGTAATGGACAGTTGGGTTTTTACTTTGGTGTGTTAGTGATCCATAGTAGTAAGTTGAGCTCTCATCGAGTGTTTCTTCCTTCCTGGCAGGTCAAACAACCACTTAATTTAACTCAATGTTAGGGGTTCTGGCAAGTACCTCGATATCGAGGTTTTTGATGACGAGGCCTTCAAACTGAAATGTTTGATTGTCTCTTGTAACTGTGATGTGTGAGGAGAGGACCCATCAGCATGTTGTACAGATTGTGATCTGGGTGTGGTTTTTGCCCCTAGTCGCTTTGCTGTTGCTCTGCTGTTAATTATGATGCAGGATGTTTGATGACCGTGGAATACGTCTTGGTATGGTAACTGTCTGGTTTGGACCATGAAGGCCACTGAACGTGCCTCAGTTTGTTCTTCGTGGGCATGATGGGAAAGGGGAGCTGGTCATGTTCAGTTTTGTCGAGGTGATCCTCATTTAGGATGTCTTTGATCTGGCGAGCCTCCATCACACACAATCTCTCTGTCAGGGAGGAACTCATATTGGCTTAGAAAGTGTCGAACTTCAGGTCAACCAGCTTGTTTGCAGAGGGGGCAGGCTTTGGTTGGTTGAGATGTTCTAGACTTTGGCTTGGGTGTAGCTGTGCCCCTTTTAAGATTTCAACAGTGCTGAGCGTAGGACCTTAGCGTCATCTGCAGCATGGATCTCATCAAGTAGCGATTCAAGAGCTTGTGAATTCTGGGGTTTGATAGAGGCCTGTGTACGAGATCTTATCTCCATACCATAGCGGTACTTAACGAGGCTGGGAAGTTGAGGGTAGATCAACTTCAACCTTGTTAAAACAACAATGTTTTCTAGGGGTGGAGGTAATTCTTCATCTTCAATAAAGCTTCGCCATCGTGTTTTAAACCATTAGTTTGCTGCAGAAGTCTTCGATGAAGGTGATTAATTTCTTATGTCATCTTGGCGCTCGTTTGGTTCAAGGTGAAGGTCAGATGTCAATAAAGTGAGCACCGGTTACTTGGAAACCAAAGTGTTGACGAACGGTTTGCCATAAGGAATCTAAAGACAAAGAATTCTTCACAAGAGAAGTGCGGAAAATTATTGGGCAGTAATTCGCGATCTGGCCAAGCATCAACTCCAAGAGGTTGAGCTTTTGTTGGACTGTGTGACTCCTGGATTTGGGGACAGATTCTTCATCATTGGTTAATCCACATAGACGTTGAGCTCTTGTCTTCTTGTGCCATGTAAACCCTTCTGCAAGGAATGGGGTGAAGTTGTTGTTGAGAGAGAGTGTGTAGAGAAGATTTTGATTCTACCTTTCAAAGCTATTGATAATTTTGGTCTTAGTTAAACACCAGTGTTCTGGTGCTCTATGACTGGAGGCCATTTTGCAAGTTTTGGATGTGTAATCACGACAACTTTTTGTTCAGTGTTTTGGTTCTTCTCTTAACGCTCTTACTTGCGAGTTCAGTGATAAAAGGCTAAGTTAGTAGCAACTGCTGCCACCACGCCAGTTAATTATAGAATAAGGGACCAAGGCACTTTGTAATCAGCTTTCATTGGCTTTTAACTTAAACTAGAAAGATACAACAAGATGGCCGCCCCAAGAAGGCCACGTGCAAAACAACAAGTATCGGTCAGCAGCACTCGCACTAGAAATGTTTTATTTTGTTTCAGATCTCCTTGCAGTTGATTTTTTATCCTTTATTTTAAAGACAAAACATTTCCAAATGCAGGTTACGGATCAATGCACAACTCCAGACAAGTGGCGTCAGAAACTGACAAATTGTCTGACAGTACTGCTAATTAGGGTGTTTTCCTTTGGGATGATCCGGATCCAGGTTTCAGACCTGACATCACCCGGATCATGGTGCAACAGAGGAATGGAGCCTCAGTGTATTTGATCAGTAACCATGACAGCAGGCGCGAATTAACAGCGTATGTCAGGGAAAAGCGCCAAATTTAAAAACAAAACAACATGGCCTTTGGCTTTGCGTGTAACGCAGCATTTGTTTTAGAGGAACTCGCTGATGATTCGTCTACAAATGATTATAATTTCATGCTAAAATAAAAAGTTGTTGTATAATTCATTTATTTAGACTATTTCATACACTTTCCTATTAACACCAGGCAATACAGGTAGAATTACAATAATAAATACCTTAGCTTACCTCAACACTGATTAATTTCGGATCTTTTATCCAAAGGAACATGATAGATCATTGATCTAATTATCTGTTATAAGAACGCACATATTAGTGATCTGATGAATCCACTCCAAAAGTGAATTCGATGGATCACTGATCTAAAAATGGATCCGCTAGAAAGGAACGCTATAGATCTGAAATCCCGATCCGGATCCTCCCAAAGTCCTGAGGATTATTCATAATATTTTTCATTGAAAAGTTTATCTAAAATTTAAGGTCGGCTTATTCACAGGTATTTAGTTACTGAAATGAAATATTTGCTAAAATACATTTTATGATGTTTTAGCTGACAAAAAAGGAAAATTATTTCCAAATTTGATTTTGTAAGTGTCAAATTCGCAATTGTAAAACATGTAAAAATAGAATTCCATGCCACCAGGATGCCTAAATGAATACAGGCATCGAGTTTCAGCACGTCTGCAATTTTCCTCAGGGAAAGTCTTGATGGTTTTGTTCCCAACCTTACAGAGACAAATTTTAGCAGTAAATTTTTTAATGACATGTTGTTTCCTTTTAAAATCTCAGCAGTATTCCAAATGGTCTCTGAGTCAAAACATTAATCTTTTCCTTTGACATCAATTTCTGCTGTAATTTTAGCTTAACCCAGGGTTAAATTTAAGGCACCTTCACCTGATTTCTGGGCTCTGGGAGTTGACAGCTAATGTTAGCCTTGTTGGTAAGGTGGAAGTCTATCGAGTTCAGGAAGCTTGGGTTCTGCATTCCTAGCAGGACCATCACTCAGGATCTTAAAATAATTGAATAAATTGTGCCACCTTCTTAAATTTATTTCTGCGCCTTAAGATAACTCTTTGAAAAGTAATTTGCTGTTTTTAAAACATTTTCCAGAGTCTTTTTACTGTACTGTTGGTTGTCATCCAACACGGTGTGGAGAGTTTGAAAAACATGGACAAAATCCTGAGGAATATTTTGACCAGTTGGTTGTATTAGCACAAGAAAACAAGGAAAAGGTTATAGCAGTTGGAGAATGTGGGCTAGGTAAACTTTTATTTTCAAGACAACATCATCACATGCTTTCACACATTAGGGATGTAATCCTCACCAGTCTGCACCATGTTAATTAGTAAAGCAACCTGCTCCAAGCTGTGACCGTTCTTGTCGCCATAGCAACTTGATTTAAAAACTAATTGGCAACTAAAACTATTAGAATGTTTACCAATTTGCCAACCTCCCATTTTGCCATTGGATTGTTTTTTAGTTGAATTCCAGACTTACAATCACTTGATCAAAAACAAAAGCCGTTCTTTCTAAAAAAAACATGGTGACCACATTGATATCTCTGTGATTTTTTTAAAAAAACAGTTGTCAAAAGATGACTTACAAAATAACTAAGCTTGGCATTATTAATTTTTTGATCTCATCTTAACTGTTACATGTTTTAAAACTGGATTTTTCAATTTCCAGACTATGACCGTTTGAATTTTTGTTCGAAAGATCTTCAGTTAAAGTAAGTATATAATATAGTTTTTAAATTCAGTACAGAGCTGTTGTATACAGTACCAAGAAGTTGACACTTAATAGTAGTGTATAATGTTCAACCTGTATTTGTTAAATTATTTTTTCAGTATACAAATAATAATTATGTGTTGTTGGTCCGGTTCTGTTTTTGAATCGTGTCATTTTTTTCAATCTTGGCAATGTTTTCTTAAATTGGTTTAATTTTTGTATTGGTTTGTTTTAGGTAGTTGTCTGGAAAAGAGTTATGTTTTTTGGGTAGAGGAGGAGAAGGTGATAGAAAAATTGCAAAATTTCTTTTCTTCGTCATTCCAGTTTACTGTATCAATTCCCTCAATCATTTACCTACCAATTTCTCAGACACACAAAAGGGCAGCTATATGCCTCGATCCCTGTTTTTGTTATCTTACCTGTTAGACTTTTTTCTTCTGTTTTTATTTTTTTTGGATTTTGTACTTACCAAGAATAGAACTGCAGACGTTTTGATCAGTTTGAGTCTCTAGTTAAAAGTTGAACTCCTCTTGACAATTTAAGTAATCAGCATGCTAGTTGTATTTGGTATCAGTAGGTTGAATTAGTAAAAATGAAGTGATTTGAAAAAGAAAAACCTGGACCAGTGTGTTGAAATTAAACCACATTAAATTTTTCTACAGTACTTCTGATTAGTCAAACATTGTATTTTAAACTTCTAAATTACTCAAACATTTTTTTATGGCTTAATGGTGTGTGTTTCTGACCTACGTAACGAACAATCCTGGTGTTGTTTGACAGGTACTTTGAAAAACAATTTGAACTTGCTGCTGTAACCAAGCTGCCAATGTTTTTACATTCGAGAAGTTCACATACTGATTTTATCGGTAAGCTAGAATCATTCATTTTGATCTGTTGTAATCTCTATATACATTTCATACATACAAGGTTTAATTTGACCTTATAGAAGATCTTCAGTTTGGAGAGCTCGGTGACTTCTCCCAACAGGCAGGAGAAGTGGCACAGGACTGTCAGCTTTCAAAATCTCAGGGTTAACAGTGAATGATATCTTTTGAAGCTGAAACTTGAGAAATTATTTCGAATTTGTATGTACAGCATATTAAGTTATTTATATCTCCATTGGAATATCTTTTTTCAATTCCATAATTTTGTCAGCACGGAACTAACTCTTAACAGAAACAAAAGTCGATTAGCAGGCTATATAAACTCAGTTTGAGGTGATGATTGTAACCCATGTTTTTCTAAACATTTTTTTTGCAAACGTTCTTAAACTGTTATTGTAGAATAAACAAATAATTTTTTAGAAATTCTAAACAGGTTATCACAAGAACCATATTCATAAAAATGATGCTTGAATTTTTTCTTGCCGACCCATGCTGCAGTAATTTAGATTGTCGCGATTAAATAGTCTGTGTATCGACCCAGTTGGGGAATGGCAGACCTGTGGCGAGGAGGACGAGAGGGAATGGAAGGAGAAGGAGGGCCTACATTGATCCTATTGCTGAAGTCTACCCCCCCTAATATTTTTGGATTTCTTCATTGGTCCAAGTACCCAATCAAAAAGTACGAAATAAATGTGCGGTTTCACCTCTTAAAACCTTTAGGACTTAAAAATATTTACTTCAAAATAATTTTACAGTGGTTGAGTGCAAGGACATGTTATCTAACAACAAGATGGCGTTCATGCTAAAGTTGTTGTTATTTGCTCTCACAGTTTTATCTTAACAATCACAACAACCACAAACTCAAACTTTACATCAATGACCGCAGAATTCATTATTCGCGAGTCAATGACATATTTTGAAGTAAAAAAAGTATAAGCAAATACATCTAACAGCCAGTTAAATCTTTTACTAGCCAAATGGCCTATGGGGCTGGCGCTTACCTCCGGTTTCTGTAGTGTTAAGGAGATGAGAGTCTTTGACTCCCCCTGGACAGGACACTAATCCATCGCAAGTTAGGTACCAGCAGACGCTGATACTCACTTATCTACCCCGGAAGGATGGAAAGCTGAGTTGGCTTAGGCGGAAAAAAAGATCACACAAATGTTCGAATCTCGGCAAACTGATGGGAACAAAGCGGTGGTTTCAGCTCGAGGGAAAGCCTTGCTCGGACAGTGTTATTTTAACAAATAAAAAACATTTATAGTTCAAACTTAGCCCCATAGAGCTCAAACTTGCATTTTCCAAAGCAAAATTTATCCCGTTTTCTTCACTAGGAAATAGGTTGAAGAAATTTAAGAATTGAGCAGCTCTAAGCAAACATGAAGAACCTTTCATGGTCTGTTTGCGTGCTATATTGGTTGCTGTGTGGCATTTCATTTAACAGCGTCTTGTCAAGCATCTCTTAACCTTTCTCAGCCAATCATATTTTCCGGGTTGAAGGTGCTCCTCCTCCTCTCCTTCTCCCCATTCCCCCTTTATCACCACGAGCCTTAACACTAATGCTCCGCTATGCAGGCTACCAGTAAACTATTGTTTCTACCTTTCATCAGACATAGTAAAGAGAAATAGAGACAAGTTTGTTGGTGCAGTGGTGAGTATTTAGTTTTAAATTGAGTTCTTATTAACTAAACTGAAATCCGTACAAAATAATTCTTTGTTTTTACACAATCCCAAGAGACACAAAGGACAATAAACATAGTGGCCATGTTGGTGTACAAAGCAAAAGAAATAATCAAAATTCTATTGTTATGAGTACACCAACATGGTCGCCATGACGTCAAATGAAAACCGGCAATACACTGTATGTACAAACATTACAACTTCTGAGAATGAAGGCATTAGGATGTGACCATAAGTATATTTTAAGAATAAGAATTTAATTCAGTCATTATCTGTTGCTTAGTGAGAGTGATTTCATTTTTCATCTTGCGTGATCCTCTAAGTGTAGGAGTGAAGGTTGCCAGGTTTATGAACACGTCTCTTTGTCAACTTGCTCGACCATTATATATACCATCAGTTTATTCTTCTTTAAAAACAATTTTCCCAATTTCTTCCTCTTTTTGGCTTTCTGTCTGCTCTTTGTTCCCCCTCGGTTTCTCTTAATAGCGACCAGTTCATATTTTAGTGCCTCTGTATGAACATCGTTATCTTCTCTCCCTCGACACATGTCCACAACATTGCTGGCCATTGGCTTTTGCTAGTACTATTTTTAATTTAAATACTTGGATTATCTTTGTATAATACTATTTAGTATAAATTTACTACGTTCTATTATGAATCTGTGAATTTGATTGGCTCTTTCACTGTTTTCTATCTGCTGATAGAAAACAGTTGTAAATAGCCAATGAAAATCATTCTTATATCAATTTTGACCAATCATGAAGCTTCATGTACATGACTGAGAAGAATGGCTTGAAAAAAAAAGAAACAATAGTGTCGCAACAATTTGCCAAAATTTCGGACCAAGAAATTGAATATTTAATTGAAAGAGCAGTTCCAGAAAAAACAAAAATAGCAGCAAAATATGGAATGAAAAGTTTTAATGGTAAGATAAAAGTTTTACTTGTGTAGCCGTAAGAAAGATTCGTTTCACTCCTCAGTGCACAGCACATGCAGTGTTTGAAATTTTTGTTAACACAATAAAACATTTTTTCCTAAATGTTACTCCATATTTTTATGCAATGAGAACATTGAAAATTTATTGCGCCTCGTTGACTATTTGCTCGTAGAAAACTCGGGCGCCTAGTCTAATTGTTAAATAGTGAACATGCTGTAAAAAGTAAAAACCTAAAGTTGATTGTGCATTTGAAAGGTAAAAAGTGCTGTTTACACTTCAAATAATTCTCTAATATGAAATTGAACTATTTTTAAATGGTGCTCCTTATTTTTGTCAATAATTCTGTTTTCACATTTTATCTCCTCGTGTGTCTTTTCTAAGTATGTGTGGAAGTTCTCAGTAAACTGTTGAGAACTTTTTTATTTTTATGGTTTTCTGAAACGAAATCCCTTATCTCTTTGATAATGATGTATAGAAATGCAAAAAGTTGTTCTCAAGTGTTTTGTGATCTGTGAAACAAAGCTTTTTATAGTAATAGATGCAGTTTTATCACCAAGACATACAGTACCGCTCGCGGGACTGGTAGCGCGTCTCGCGAGGATCGAGGAACGAGACACTCGTGCCTCGCGAGATGCGAGGCAAATTAAGAAGTCAAAAAAATGTTGACTCGCATCCCGCGTCTCGCGAGGCAAACGAGTCAAAACGAATGTACAAGTTTTTCACTAAAAGAAAATAATTTATTTCGTTAATGATTAGCGACCAGAGATCTGTTGATATTCAGCAATTTTGTTAGAAATCAGACATAAAATTACTCAGGCAATGCAAATACAGTTTAGTTGATTCAAGTACTATAAAAGAAACAGCAGTTAAGAATTCGTGTAGAAATTTATGTTGTTCCTGTTGAAGGTTACCTTTGAATTGTTTGCCAATTATTACAAATCAGTAGGTCAAAGAATAAACTTTTCCTTTCGTTGCATAAAAAAGGAAAACCAACGTTACAGTACCTTGCAGTGAATTTCTCATTCATAGATCAACTTTGGAATATGCCGCGTCACGTTGCTTGTCAAATTCATCCGCAAAAGCTACAGCACATTTGAGATTCCCGTTGTTCATGTTAATGCATTCATCGTTTGATTTAACTAATAATATGGTAGTTCCACTTCAAAACAAGCTTTCTGATACAAAATGTTTTCTATAAGCGTTTCATAAAATCTGAGTGTCACAAGCACATGGAAAATATGCATAAAATCTGAGTGTCACAAACACACATTGAAAATATGCAAACACTTGTTATATCCGGATTCGTAATTCCCAAAGGAGTTGGCTCTTAACTCAAATGAAACAAAATGTTGTCGGCATCGAACTACAGTGCTGTAAGAAAAGCCAAATTTGACAATTTTTATTTTAGAAAAGAAATTGAGCCGTATTTATCGATCTGTGAAAGAAAGTTTTAGTATTGAAGAGTTTGGACATAAGTTTACAAAAACAACTTGTTATTCTGCCGTCTGTTTCAAAAAAAACTTTATGAAAGAAGCTCTTCATTTAACTTTAACTTTAAGCAGCTTTAAGCTAAAAAGTAATTCCTACAAAAAATAAAAACATATGCGCCTACTAGCAGAATTAATTGAAATCATAATTTTGATTCGATCAAAAATGAGACGTGTCGCGCCGCTACGAAATTTACAAAACAGAAGCCGCTATTACACGTCAGTAAAACTTTTAGCTAAAGCTTGTTTCAAAATGAGTTTGATTAAGTTTTATTCTTTCTTTTTTTTATTCTTTGAAAAATTGAGTTATGTACCGTCTTTACTTTAGGCACCACAAAACAAAAATAATTATTTTTTCATATCGCGCTTAAATAGGAATCTAAAAAATTAGCACCGTGATTGGCGCTTAGTTTGAGTTTCTTTCTAACCTCTTTTGAAAAGGCGTTTTTTTGAAGTTATTGATTTGGGTTCGGCCAACTCTTATGGAGTTGTTTACTTGTTTCATGAATTTAAGAAACCAGTAAAGTGCTATTCACTGTGCTGATCATCGTGCTACTAGTATTTAAAACTAAAAGAAAACTTCGTTAAAATCTATCTTGCAGAGAGCTTCAAAAGGAATTATTTATTACACAACGAACAACAGAGTCCAAGCTGAAAGAAATTCTTTCGCTTTAGCCTACATATTACTGTCATAAGTTTAGAATGATGTTTGGCCGCCTATCATAGCTAGCTATGATAATTTATTTTCTCACACTTAGCGGGAAACAGTGCTGTCAGAACTGATTTTGATTGGCTGCATGTTCTTGGGGGCGGAGAAAACAACAGACCTTGTGGTGGGCTTGAGGAAACACGTAAACTTTTTTCTTAAGGCTAGTTTCGGCAATTACTAGTACACAGCAAAATCATACAACTAAAAAATAACGTTTCCTACTTAACTTTTAAAACGTTGCTAAGGAAAACTGTGTTTTTCGCTGTTTGATAATGTATTAATTATTACCCTCACAAACCAGAAAGATCGGCAACATCAAGTGTTCTTTTAATCAAAACAAAGTTTGACAAAAATG
>JAOTRI020130750.1:0-11435 GCA_028564885.2 Zoanthus sanctaehelenae
CGTCCAGGGGGAGTCAAAGACTCTCATCCGCTTAACACTACAGAAACCGGAGATAAGCGCCGGCCCCATTGGCCACTTAGGTTCGTAAAATGATTTTAATTTTTTTTAGCTGAAAATTCGTACGAAGTTTACAATTTGTTACTGTGTATTTTCTTCGGTTCACATTGATCAATTGGCAAGACAAAACAAGATTTTAAAAAGTTATGTTAAAGAATTATCTGAATTTTTACTTATGTAATAACAAATAGCGTGGTTTTTGTTACGTTGGATAATGATTCTAAGTTATCCCTGGCTAACAAGATTGCCTTAATTCCATCTTTGATTTTGTATATATTTGTTTTTGCGCTCCTTACGAGCGTTTGATACAATTATACGAACGTCAGGCGGAAAACATTGAACATAGTAACGTACGTGGCGGAGAAGTGACCGATGACTTTATGTTACCGCGTCACAAAATCATGAAGAAAGGAATGGGCAAATATATTTTTCGATAGCGCAAAAATTTTTTGCAACAAGAGTAGAGTAAATTTAATGGAAACTTTAAATATTTTCTTTCTAATTTATCTACTTGTGAATAGGACAGGATATCAGTTCGGTGTTTGATAAACCAGCGGGGAGCGTCCTTAAAGTGCTATTTTTTTCTGATTACAGTTTCAATCAAATATTATACTTTACTTTAACAGATATTTATTTTCCCACTGTACAGAACCATGCAGAATAAAGTTTAAAAAAGCATTTTCTTTAATCCGTGCATGACAACTTGGTGCAGGTTAACTGCGTAGGCAAATCATTGCTGCCTTCATGGCTCAAGTAGCTGGCGATTTTTCTATCTGTTTTTATTAACTCAATCAAATGAAAGTTACCAATATTCAATACCAGAGTTGTCATAAAAACCAGAAACGTTTGATAACAAAGTGGCTGCTACTTCTTCAATGAGTTTGGTTTGGCTTTTACCTCCTTGTAAAACGCTCTCTTCTCTACGACGAGTATCTAAAGTCAAAGGTATAAGTTGATTAGGTTTACAAAACAATAAAAATTCAGCATAAAACGTGTGTGTATGGAGGCTGGTAAATCCTGAAAATATTGTGAAATTTATGGGAAATACGTCGTTGATAGAAGTCTTTTTGGTTTGGATAAAAAAAAGCACTGAATATAATAATAATAATAATAATAATAATAATAATAATAATAATAATAATAATAATAATCTTGATGTCAAGTCTTTCTAGCCGGCCAAAGGCCTGCTAATTGGGGACACCATCTTTACAACTATAAGGTGGACGGAGACCTTTCACATTACAACACACACACACACAGATATACTCCCCGAGGGCCTACGGTTTAACGTCCTTAGTCGAGAAGACGCGAAAGTTTAACCATTTGCAGATGTTAGAGCAAAGGCAGCACTTTCTCCTCAATTATTTTAAGAGCCTGATTGTTGGTCCGGCCGGGAATCAAACCCCTTCCGCACGATAGACTGGCGTCTTACCAACTAGGCTTACCAGACGGTGGTTAGACAAAAGAAACAATAAGCAATACACCGTACCCCAACCCTCTAATGCCACTGAGCCATACAGTAAAATTACACCTCTCATGATTGGTCCGGTATACTTTCAACTTTTCAGGACAGCATATAAGAATTACAAAGTTAGATCGTAAATATTTTTGTTCCTCGGCCATTTTAATTTTAAAAGGAAAATGTTGTTGTAGCCATACGAAACGACAAGTATAATCATATAAGTTTTTAGAAAAAAGTTGTCGTGATTATGTTTGTAACCGCTGTTCGTTTTCTTTTCCTTTTTTAAAATAAAGGAGGCAGCGTGGCGCAGTGGTCAGAGTTGGGGCTTTGAAAGCGGAAGACCTGGGTTCGATTTCCCGACTCTGACCACTGAACGAATTTGTCTGATCCCAGAGACAAATTTACCACGCTTTGTAAATAGCCAACTGGTTTGCCTCATACCAGTTGGGATTCTTAACTGGGGAAGAGGGAGATTTTAATATGACACCGGAAAAGTTCCTTTAGGGGAGTGTCATAAAGTGTGTATTTTTTTTTATTATTTTATTACAAAGTTGTTTGTAAAAAAGGTTTTTCTGCTTGACTGAAAAATTAGATTTTAATCTCATAATATTGAGATAGTTTTACAGGTTAATTAAAATGCTTTTAAATATGTTTTGATTATCATTCGTTATCGCGTCTTTATATATTTAGTTTGCACATACCGCAATTGGCAAAATTCGGTAAAGTATCAACTAAAAATATTTTAATTCTCTTCAACATCAGCCGGATCTTGTTATGAAATTGTTCTCAAAGTTGCTATATTGCTTTCTTTAAATTTCAAAATGAAAAGTATTGTCATCTACGAGCTTAGAATTCGAATAACCGAAGAAAAATTTCAAACCTAAATATGTAAGTTCAAAAGAAATTAGGAATTCAAATTTTGACCGAGCGAAGGGGACTGGTACCTGTGACGTAGATGTAGGTAGACGTCCTTCACTGTCAGTAAAACGTAACAAAGTAGTTAAAACTGAATTGCAATGCTTTAAACCGTACGTAAACGAAGAAAATGTTGTGTTGACAGTGTTAAGTTAATATTGAACCAGAAACTACCCAAGCCCCTTTTCTTACGTCATCAAACCAGAACTTAATGGAACTAATGCTCGGTAAAAAGCCACAGTTGTCCCATTCAAAACTGTATTATTTAACATGAACCGCGAAAATCTGTTTATTTTTTAAAATGTAGGGTTGTTGAAAAAAATCTTCTTTTCATCTAAATGATAAGAAAATAAGCGATATTGGGAATTTAATTTTCGACCAATCTGAGCCTGATTGTTCCTATATTTAATTAAAAATTAAAGAAGCCTAGACCGTGTATTAATTAGACTGTAATAAAACACGACGGGCATTTGAGAATCGAACACGAGGGAAAGATTACATTTCTCGAGTGTTTTCAAATGTCTGGAGTGATTTAATCACACTGAGTCTAATACACGGCTAATGCTTCTTTATTTGCTTTATGATAAAGCTAGGTTTTACGCTCCGCGAGTAGCAAAAACAATAAAACAGGCTTTTTTCTCTTTTTGATACACTGATAAAGAATAGGTTTTTGACTATCAGAGCGCGCGCAGGTTCTTATCGTATCTATATTATAAATTCCAGAAAATAACAACGAATTCTGATCATTACAAAATTTTAGGCAAAAAATTCAATGTTCGATGAAAACGCTTTCCGTTTAAGCTCAAACTTACCTTTGACATTTTTTCTGACATTCTTTTTTAATACTGAAGTTGTTAGCGTTGGGAAAACATCCTCCATAGACAAACTTTCGGCATCGCTTCCGTTTGTAATCGTAGAAGTATCTTATAAAATATGCTCGGCATGGTCCGGTTTTGGCTTTCAACTTGCAAGAGTTTGGAATACTGGTTCCTTTTGTAGAACGATTGACTTGTTTTAAAAAGTAAAAGATATCAATTAAAATTTGGATGTAACAAAGTTGATGTAAAGTAATAAAAGTAAAATACCTGTTTGAGATTCAAAGTTTTTGAATGTCCACAAGCTTTCGACTTTATCTGGTGTGTTACGCTTGATTGAGTTGCGGGACAAAAGTCATGGTATATTACCGCCCGTTTTTTGACGTACTCTTAATTTTGATTTTTTCTTTTATTTTGTACGCCATTATGGCCGCCACGTCCATTGTCTTTTGTGTCTCATGGGATTTTGTGCAAACCAAGAATTTGAATTTTCTTTCTATACTTTTGAAAATACCTGGGCCTAGCTTTAATAATCTTGAGAAGGTGTTTTTTTCTAATTTCCAAAATGTTCCCTACTCCGTCCCTCTGTTACTTTTTCTTTCTCTTCCCCTTCCTTTTCAACTTCTTTTTCTTATAAAGAACTTCTGAAGGCATTAGGGTTTGCTCCGAATACTAGTACAATCTGGAAAATAGATGTTCCTTTCTTTTGCGAATGCACAAAACGTTCATTTCCTCCGCCAAATTTCTTCCCCTGCCCGCATTTCTCTCATTCTCTTTTAATAGGTTGCACCTCAGACTGTGTGTAGTAACCCATAACATTTTTCTGTCGTTCCGATTGAGCTCCAAGACTTACTTTCATCGTAAGCGGAAGAAGCGCCGTCATGGAATACTTTGGCGCGTACCCATGTTATTTCAGGACCACAGATCCTTGCTTTCCAGTTACAAGGGCTCCAGCTCGGTTCCCGGCTCTGCTAAGATTTGAATTTTTGTGAATGCGACCTACTTTTTCTGCCTATGAGTAATTCAGCTTTTCATCCTTCCGGAGTAGGTAAATGAGCACCAGTAAATGCTGCGAGTTAACCTGCAAAGGATTAGTGCCCTGTCCAGGAAGACTCTACGACTCTAATCCGCTTAACACTACAGAAACCGGAGGTAAGTGCCAGTTCCACGGGCCATTTGGCTTGTAAAGGATTTAGCTATAGCATTAAGTTGGAGGTTGGACTCCCTTATACTGGCACTTATTCATTTTAGTTGCCTTTTACAAAACGTATGGTTTTGCAGTAGCTGCTTCT
This sequence comes from Zoanthus sanctaehelenae, assembly GCA_028564885.2. Taxonomy (NCBI): domain Eukaryota; kingdom Metazoa; phylum Cnidaria; class Anthozoa; order Zoantharia; family Zoanthidae; genus Zoanthus; species Zoanthus sanctaehelenae. The sequence goes on from JAOTRI020130750.1 coordinate 4,542, forward strand.
GATTTCTAACAATGTAACAACCTAAAGCTCTAGTATTAACTAGAGGGGCTAATGCTCTAAACGCTAGCGTTGTGTTTTTCATATGGTAATGATAGATTGTTTAACTTAAGAGTTTTTATAAAGAGTTGATCGAGTCAGCAAGGCCCGTACGCAAATATTTGGCCGGGGGATGTGAGCAAAACTTTTTGGAATCAATCCTGGACATAGCGTCATTTTATTACAACTTTCATATTTTCAGGCAGCACAAAAAGTATTTAAAGTTCAGTGCAAAAACATACCTTTGGGTGTTTTTTCTGGTTTGACAAATTATATTTTATTTTAATTTACTATTGAAATTGTTTTACAGATAAATAGGAAGTGCTTTTAAACACGCTCGGATGGCCATTTTTTAACGCAAATTTATTTTTTTATTTAAATACTGTTATATAATCGATCGGGTAGCCATTGTGGACCTTTACGGCCGTCTGAGGAGGGATGGGGAGGGGGTGTGCGTGCGGACCCTGCGTTTCCCCCCTGCATACGAGCCAGGCAGATGGTATTCTCAATAGTTTGTGCGGCATGCCGGGCAGATACTATTTTATATAGTTAAGTTTTGGAGGAGGAGTGCAGACCCCTATTCTTAAAAGTTTTAAACTAATAAAAAGTAAACAAAACTCACCTTTACATGCATTCTTGCAACTTCTGAGGCTGTAAAAGCGATTTGCATTTCCCATACAACCACCATAAATGAACTTTACACAACGCCTTTTACTTGCGCTGTAATAATAGGAGCGGAAGAACCCATAGCAAGGACCACTTTCTTTTCGCAAGAAGCATCGCCTCGGCAGACGGTAACTTCTTGTTGGTTTTGAAGGAGTTGTTATGGTTAACCCTGAAATCATTTCGGATAGTATTTAAGGCAACACATATATGGGAGCTATCAAGGTCAAAGCTACAACTTTAGTATTCAATTTTCATTTTTCAGAAAAGAAGTTCAACTGAGCAATGTTCTAGATAGATGAAAATGACTGATTGACAGATTGACTTACTCATGAAATGACTGACTCAATACACGAATGAACTGAATACACGCTTTTTTTTAATTAGAACCAGCAAAGTTAAGCCGAGACTCATTTTTCTTGATTTTTTGTCTATTTCAGCCTCAAATTGTTCTTAATTTGTTTCTCTGCATGTTTTTACTGTGCACATTGCGAATCTAAATTAAAAGATTCAGTAAAGTTGTAGCTAAAAACGTTTTAATTTTCACTTGTATTCAGCCCCAGCGGGGATTCATTTTCTTAACCCTTTCAGACCCAGTAGTATAGTTATTAGCACCCAACTTCTCCTTACATTACTCATGTAATATAAAACAATTGGTAATGAGATAACGAGAACTGATCAAACAGAGCAAACTGTGAAAGATTAAAATTGAAATTCTCTCAAGCATTTTCACTGAAAAGTGTACGCTCAAGTTGGGAGAATTTAACAAAATATCAAGGAGTGAAAGGGTTAAATTGTTTTTATTTTTGGCCGATCTGAGCCTAATCGTTTTTCTCAAAAATTGGTTCTTATGAAACAAGCATTTATGTATAGACATACAATTGCGGAAAATAAAAAATTTTAAGAATTAGATGATGAAGGAAAATTGGATTATGACGCAATTAAAGTTCTTAAAAAGTCCTTGTATGCAGAAAAATAAAAGATAGTTTCTAATGCTTTATTGCGACAAGCGAAGAAAGTGAGTTGAAGTCCTAAGACATGAATGCGAAAAAGAATGCAGGTATAAATAACATCACATACATTAAAAGATCTCCAATTACAATTATCTTCCGTGTCTTCTGTTTGAAATCTTTTACAGGGAGCAAATAATTCATTCCTTTTCTAACTTCGATGCTTTTTTTGTTTCAATCCCGCGATTACCATTAGCATTATAAGATATAGATTATAAATTAGGACGTCAACCTTTGCATATGGTAGAACACCTTGCCAGCGAGTCGAACCTGTTTGGGTTACCCAGGCAACCACCGTAGATGAATGGCCTGCACGTTTTTGTTATGGTATCAAAATAATATTTCCTCAGGTAGCCATAACATGGTCCTCGGTCTGGTCTTCGTCTGCAACCAGCTATTGAGAGCAAGAAAAACATACTTTGGTTTTCGTATTACAAATTGATTTGAATAGTTTAGTACCAAGCTTGTTTTCATATACCTTTTTCTAATACGGATAGAAGGGAAGAACCTTGGTAATGGTTTGACCGGCCGTACAAAAGAAGACTAGAGCTGGGCCCTAGGACACAGGGACGATCGATTCAGAAGAATGATCTTGATACAAAGAGAATGAGCAAGGTGGACTAAGGTGAATGATTAGTATTTAAGGGAAATGGAGTGGAGAAGGTAATTCAGGGGAATAATCGAGGTATAAAAGGAGTGGGGATAGGGTAGCTGATTTAAATTGTTGGGATATAAGAGAAGTCGGGTAGGTAGTAAATGAGTAAAATACAAGGGGTTGACAGGTTGAGGTGAAATGAATGGGGAGTGAGAAAATGGGTCGAGGTAAATGAATGAGGTACAAGGGGAGTGGGGAAAGTGGGTTGTGGTGAGTAAATCTGTTACAAAGGAGGTGCAAAAGTAAGTTGAGGTGAATCCATGAGATACAAGGGAGGTGGGAATGGTGAGTTAAGGTGAATAGATGAGGTACAAGGGAAGTAGGGAAGGTGGGTTGAGGTGAATGGATGAGATACAAGTAAAGTAGGGAATATGAGTTGTGGAAGAAAGAAAACATAATACAGCCAGGTACACTGTAATTTGGGTTTTTTTCTTGTATTTTGAATAAATATTTTGTACTTACCATAACTAGAAAAACTTTCCACACCAAATGATCCCAAAAGTAAAAGAAGATAAATCTAGCAACATAAATTTAAGACAATTCATTTTTGAAAGTAAAAAAAAGACAGCATCGATCGATTACTTATTTTTAGAAAGTCTGGTTGGTAAAGTGTATCATGCATGAGGCTCACGGTTTGACTTAAAGTCTTTAAGTAAGGAGAAGTACGACGCTTTTCTTTGTGAGGGTAGGACTGGGACTTAATAGAGGAAGGTCATCAATTAAGGCGGGACTTAACCTAAAAGAACTTTTTCTTCAAAAACAGACTTTTCAATGAATTTATACCATTTTTCAACATATGACTACTAAACATGACCAGCAACTGCATGTTTGAGTCTCTTGTTACCATGGTGGCATGGTAACAGAGCCAGCTTCAATAAACTGCTGAAAAGCACCGCTCTCCTTAAGAAAAAAATGAGCAAAAATAACTTAACTGAATGACTTGAAAGTATTTTTTGCAGATGGCCAGTATGAAGGTCTTTGTTTTGTGCATAAAACTTTCATCTATTTTAGATACTTGCTGAGAGAAAAATATTTAAACCTAAAATTTAGAACAAGACTTTTTTCTTCAATTTCTTCCTGCCACACTAAAATAAAGCAGCAGAGTTACCTCGATTTGGGTTTATTCCAAAGAAGGTTTGCCCTACATAATATTCAGGCACAATATAATTGGCAAATTTAAATCACAGAGTAGAAGAGTGTTTGCAATGAAGTGTTTTTGCCTAGATACTAAAGCTCAAAATTATATGGCGTAAATAACAAAATGCTGGAGTTCAATTTCAAGTTCAACACTTTTTCAAGAAACAACAGTTGAGAAGGGTTCGTGACACATCAAAAGAGAGACTGATAAATATGAAGTAACACAAGATTTGAAGCTAAATGAGAAGGATTCTTGACGTGAGTTGATTGACAGCTCACCAGCCGAGCAGTGATCATAGTGACTCAGATCCAGTCCCTGCTGCAAACCCCCCTGTTTTTGAGACAAACCGGCATGAATGTATACAGAAAAGTACCTGACATACGGTACAAGAACTTACAAGTATTAAATATTTTGTCTAAAATCAGTAACTAAGATGTTTTAAGAACAAGTTTAGGAACATTTGAGGCTGAAAATCTCGATGTTTTTATAAAAAAAAAGAGAGTGTATGTCGCCACATTTAATCTTACAAGAGAATACAGTCCGAAAAATCACTACCAATGGCAATTGTTTTCATTACATACAAACTGCTACATTCAGTTTGATAGTTATTTTCAATTCTTTTAAACAGCTGGAGAAGCATTCTTATCTTGTTCTGACACTTTTTGTATCCCTTATTTGAACTCTTTCTTCAAGTCTTTGCTTTCCTTCCTCGCCGCTATTCATTTTTGACATCTTCGCTTCCGTAAATTGTAATTGAATTACGCACATTGAAATGTTGTATTACAAGAGGTCTAATACTGATTACTGATACAATTTTCCTTAAAAATATCCGGTTTTTAAACACTGCACGTACCATTTATTAGATGTATCTGCCATCGAACACAAAAAAATGTTATCTTCAATTTATATATAAGTTACATGCGCATCGTAAACTTGGTCAGTTATCTCTTTTAAAAGGAATTCTGTGTAATTCACTTGCTTTTGATAATACTAACAGTCTTAAAAACTTTTTTTTAAAAAATAAATCTTTATTTTAGGTATGAAAGCCATCAAACAATAAGAATTTTGTTTTAATGCTGAACAGATTAATGCTTTTATGAACTTACTATGTACATCCAAATATTTCAGTGTTGCTGTAGCTACATGTAGTATTTGACTCTACTTATTTATTTTAGCTTGCTTTCAATTCTTGAGCAAATCATAGCCTATGAGTTTTCGTTATAAGATTTGAAAATCATCATGTATGTATGTCACTGGAGTTTCTACGTTGCCTAGTTGGGTATTATATTGGCCTGATCTCCATTATTTTTGATTGTCGTAATAAGAAAAGTCGTTATAATGGCCCTATTTAAACAGAAAGCCTTTCAATAATCGTAAACAAAACAAGCTATCCCATACTCTTTAGTAAACTTTTTAAAATCATTAGTATAGAGAATTGGGACATACATTTAAATATACATTTATAATTCTATGTGGCTACATATAAGAGACCAAGAATTTAAACAGTTTAGTATAAATCAGACGTTTTCACTTTAAAACCAAACAACTTTTTGGCTGATGCGCAATCATGCTTGGTAAAAACATGAGTAAAAATTCAGCGGAGTCTAATGACTAATTTGTAATATGTTGCCACAATTTTATAGCTTTTAAAAATCCCGTAGATGAACAGTAATTGTTTTCTATATATTTCTAACAATATTAGTAGTTACGTCTGTTCAGATAACTTTTAGTAATATGAATATATTATTTATTAAAAGTGTTTGACTTTTTTGAACAAAAGTTGGCAATGAATGCATGGTTAATTTTTTGGAACTCGATTAGTTCAATATCTATAAACGTTAATTCTTCGTGTTCCAATTCGATACTTCACCTCAGATTCGAAACATTGTAAGAACTTTAAAACTACGAAACCTTAATTTCATTGTAAAGAAAATGACTCTGGATAACTTTGTTTTAGGATAGTCCCTCAATGAAAATACATATAATTTTTAAAAATAGATCACTGAAGCTAACACAAAGTTCTTTGATTCAGTGAATCCTAATTAGTCAGTGTGGTATACCTGATTCATTGTCTTTGCTTCTTTCATCAGCTTTGGGAGAACGACGCTGCAAGTAAACTTGCTTTCTTGTGTCAGCTCTCGCACTTTAAAGTCTTTATCTATTTAATTCAATTACACTTGCGTAATATCTCTGTATACCGCAAAGCTGTAACGAGGTTTCCTTAAGAGTTAAGTAGTTGAGAAGTTTCAGTTTCATAATATTTGTTCTTGTAATAGTTAGTTTGACCAGGGCGCGAGAAAGAATGGGCGGCGAAACGCGCATATTGGCTCTTGTGCCGGGTGTGATTCGCTAGGAACTGGGGAGAGCGCGCTCCAATGCAAGAAAGTTTGAAAATGACGGGTCAACCGATGAATTGAGGTCTCATTCAGAACTGCAACTGTAACAGTCAAACGGTAATAAATTTCCTTTTTTTGAATTTGTAGCAGGAATCTCTACACAATTAAGAATTATATTAGCTTTTGTTCTTAAACAATAACAAATTGCCTTAAAATATATCGAACTTCTATGAGTGTGGCTATCAAATTTGGTCGCGCGACGTTATAAACTTCAACTTTACACTCTCCCAAAAAGCAGCTAGAAGCTCAATTTTTTACGTACTCACGGGAAATTCATTAGTCTAACCTGTGTTTCAATTTGGTTTTGTGCTTTTTTGTACTTTTGGAGTTATTGATCATAATTTGACACAGCCTCTATAACATATTTTTTTGATGGAGAAAGTCTAATATAACTCCCATAACTTATTAAAGAAAACAACAAATGTTCCTCAATCTTTCGCTTGATAACAACAAATATGAACAAGATTTGTTTCGTTAGAGACATTGATTCTGTCGGATGATTTTATGTTATTGGTACGTAAAGCGAAAAATATCTTTTTTTTTTTGTTTGAATTACAAAAAAAAGATTGCGTGACCAAAACATTAAAACACCTTTTTGACTTTGAAAAAGTATGATAAAAAATAACAATAAAAAGCATTGTATGAAACATACGTCCCTCATTTATTTCATGTTCTGCCTGCATACAACGTAAATACATTTTTTAAAAAAGATAAAATCAATAAAAACACTAAATCAAACCTTAGCGGAATATACAACTTCTCTATGCTATCACAAAAATTTTTGTATTTTCTAAAGGCTTCAAGTATTTAATCCACAGCTGGCCGACAAAAATTATTCTGAGATGTGCATGAACGTCCAAGTTTCCTGATAGATGTTGAACAGGTCGTGACTAAAAGCACACACGAGTGGAACACGAGTGAACACGAGTGAACACGAGTGGAACACGAGTGAACACGAGTGGAACACGAGTGAACACGAGTGGAACACGAGTGAAC
>JAOTRI020130760.1:0-11435 GCA_028564885.2 Zoanthus sanctaehelenae
TCAAGTTCTTTGAACGTCTTAGATAAGATCTCCTCTCTGTTGTAAAAACCACACAGCAGTGACCTCACCAGCACTGTTCTGGATTTATTTTCAGCATCTTTAATGGCTGCACCCAATTTGTTAGGCCACATCCAGATGCCTGATCCACTGACAAGTTCTGTAAGCTAACAAAAAAAAGGGTTTTCAAAATTACTTTTTTATCTCTAAAATTTCAAGGATATTTTTAAAATATATACAGAGAAACATGATGTTCCTGTTGCATGAAGTTTTGATTTGATTGTACGATTAAATTGTTTTTAAAGAAAAAGGCAAATCCATGATCCCCATAATTTGAATACGGAAGCGGCAACTTACAATTTTACTGTTAACAGTGTATTAACACTACTGTCTATTTATTGCTTACGGAGCTCTTCTTTCAGCATATGCATCTCTTCTTTGAGACGGAGTATTTCGTCATCTTTCTTCTCTTTTTTCTACTTTGCACAAGGCATTGATACATTTAAGAGGTGGGCATACTGTTTTTGGCCTTTTCCCTCCAAAGTGGGGGTGCTGTAATCGGTTTGCCTGTTGTGGGGTAGGGATTACCATTAATGAGTTTTCACTGTCATCATCTGATCAGTCAGACTCGGATGAACCATTTACAATATGCTCTTCATTCACTTTTTCAGTACTGCTTTCTGGTGTTACCACGAGAATGGACTCCTCAATATCATTAAGCTTCCGGCAAAGAAGTGACATTTCTTGCTTCTTTTCCTCTGTAGTCTTACGTTTTTTGGCAGGTGAGGTTTTCTTGGCTGAAAATGAAATTGACATGGAAGGGTTAGTTAGGATTTTAAAACACTAAAGAAACATTAAGTAGCACTCAAAGGATAAAGAATAAACACAAACCTTGTTTCTCTGATTTCCTCTTTTCTCTCACGTGTTTTCCACTTCGTGAAGTGGTATCAGCTGGTGCATGTTCTGTTCTCAAGAGAAAATTGTTGCTTTGATGAGTGAAACAAAATAAATGTCAGTCATTCTTAACAAAGAAATTTACGTAGTGTGGCTTTCAAGCTTGTAACAGGTTTAAAGTAGCCTGTTTAAACCACTGTCTGACACAGCCTGCATTTTTGGCCATGAGAACTGATCAATATTATTGTATCTCTAACACACAACGGTTTGCAGGCTCTTTTCTGCAATTGAATCCTCTGGCTTATCTGTTGTCGAAACATCATAATCATCAAACAGCTTCTTATTGGCCTTCCTCTTCCTTTTTTACTGAAAAAAACCGTGCAATAGAATCAACATACGTTCAATTAGGCATGTACTAAAACCCGAAACAACGAAACGAAACCGCCGAAACGAAACCATCGAAACAAGCGAAACGAGTAAAATAGTGAGTAAATAAATGAAAAAGTTAAAAAAAAAACTTGCCTTGATTTCTGGTACGTTACTATAGTAGGCTGATCTTGTACCCTGATACTTTTAAGGAGTAAAATGCGCACATACCTGATACGTAGTACATTTGAAAGGTTGAAGCCGATAAAAATGAAGACAGAAGACTGAAAAGATTTGGTAACGCCGTTCAGTAGGACTTGAGAAATTGATCGTTCAAGCCAATCGCTTAAGTTCGACCGCATGGTAGCCTCGTTTTGAGGATTGGCATTGTTCTCTTCCCGCCACAACTTTCAAGCTCCTTATTGGTTCAAGACTCGTATCCAGTTTTTTCAGTCACATTCTGGGCTTGGTTGCTATGCTGTTCACGCATTTGTGCTTCCTTCCCAAAGCATGGAGGCACGAGACTCAAGCTACAAAAAATGGAAATTTCAAGCTGAAAGTGAGCCTTCGCGTTCAACTCTTTGGCGAAGAAAGAAACTTAAACGAAAACTTCAAAACCACCAAGAAGACGAGTTGTGTTACAACAAAACATCACAACATCAGCAGGCTTCCCAAGATCAAGATCGACGTAAACATGGCCGCGGCACTGCATCAAAGCTACAAAGCGGCACAGGTGTTGTCGAAACGATGCAGACGATTCAAAGTGACATTATTTTTTCGGACCAATTTTGTCTTGGTAAGCGTCTCTTTTATTCTTTTAAGTCGCAAGCTGAGCAAAATAAATATTTTTGCACAATGTTTACGGGATGTGTGAAAGCTTGTTGATCGAGTGTTTTTTTAATATTCCCACGTGAAGTTTTCCTTAAGTCACGAAGGGCCTCTACATTGAATGTATGTAGAGATTAGAAGTTAGAATTGTGACAATTGTAGCATTACGATTTGTGTCAAAACTTCGTAATATAAATACATACATGTAGTGCTCAGACCGCAAGAGTTACTTTTTATAACAAATTGCACTCTTAATATTATTTCTTTATTATATGGCAAGATAGGCTTGAGGTGATCCGAGCGTTCTGATTATTCTTTCTTGGTCGGGACTTCGCCATACGGAACGTTTCCATTGAAACGGTTATAAGCTGTGTATTTTTTCTGTTTTCGAAAGCCAGCAAATTCAAAATTTGCAGCGAAAACAACATAATGTAGAGACTGAATCAGGCATCGGCAAAAGTCAGGAGGCCATTGACGATTTTATAGACGCAAAAATGTGCAAACACAAATAAGCAGATGGCTAATGCAATCTGAAAACTCTTCTCCACTAATTGTAAGGTAATGGTATGACAAATGAGAGAGTTAAAAAACCCTACCTGCAAAGGAGCTTGACCACTTCTTGTCCACTGAAATATTTTTTATGAACAAATGCGGGAAACACGGACAAGAGTACAAGCCGCAACAATTTCCAATTTTCAGCAAAGAATTGTCCAGAATGAAAAGAAGCATTGAACTGTTATCAAGAGAGACGGGTGATTGACTTTAAGACTGCCTCTTCATTAGCTGTGTATATGTTTGAATGATTTCACAGCAACGAACTTCGACATTTCTTCACCCATATTTTGTGATGTGCAAGGTAAAATATTCCATGCAGGATTGACAGAAACCATTTTCCGAATTTCATCAAACTGCAGCTATTGCGACTTGTGACAAATCCCTTACAAATAGCTCTTGAAGCCTTGTTTATACTCAACATGATTTACGTTCATTGAATTTGTTTTCAAACTCGTGATAGCTTGTTCTTTTGAGTTGCTTACAACATCAAAAACACATGGAGGAAGCCCTTTGAATTCAAGTGACCGAAGTGTGTTTTAACTTAAAACAAACAAGCACTAGTGCCATATAATAAACTACTTACTAACGTACTGTAGCTAGCTCGAGCTGTACTAGGGAATATTGGCCCTCGGTTGTTTTTGTAGGGACCCTACATTCTTGTGTACCTACAGAATGGGTTAAGACTATATCTGCCATTAAGTAATTTTATTTATAATTTTCTTTTGATACCAGATGGCGATGTTTCCTTTATTTCTGAAAATGCTGCTGATCACAAGTTCAATGAATTTGTCAGCTTGATGCAAGATATACCAGCCAATGAAGAATTTCCTGAAGATAGTAACACTGTGCAGGAGGAAATCCCAGATACTTACATGTATGCAGAAAAAGTAGCCAGTTTAGGGACTTGTCAGAAATAAGCAGGGGGAGAGGGGGGTGCAAATTTTGAATGGAGTGATTGAAATATTATGACCCTCCCCTAGCAAAAAAATGAAGTGTCTTGACCCTCCCCCAGGTTCCTTCCCAAAATATTATGACCCACCCCCACCCAAAAATGTGAATTTTCTTCAAAAAGCTTATTTTTTAGTGTACATATTAACCATTTGTTATACATCATGTTATCGTGGAATCACAAATTAGCCAGTAATTTTCCCGCCTGCTAATCTGATGATGAGGTGTCGGAAAAGTCAGATGATGAGTCTGAAAAATCATCACTTGATTCTCCAATCTTATTTAAGACTTCGTCATCATCACTATCATCCTCATTGTTTCTCTGATCTTTTAGGTGTTTGATGATAGACCTTAATTTCTCTGGTTTGTTTTTGTTCCGTATTGAAAGCAACTGATAGTGGTAAATGTATTTATCTAGTATAGCTACACGCTGTTTTTCTAATGTTCCATCGTCAAGTATTTGTACCAGTCAAAGTCGTCACACGACATTTCCTCTTCTTGTTGTTTTTTCGTTTGCTTTTCATGTTTCCTTTTCTCACTCATAATTTCTATATGATTAGGATGACTAAGGTAATCTTTTACTAGACTTTCCTCAATTATGTATTTCTTGCTGAAAGTCTCAATACTTGCAGCATCGTTTACATTAATTGCTTTCTCTTTGTGTAAAGCTCTCTGCCCTGGGGTGGAAATCATCTGCCTCCCTCTCGATACCTTCGTTGTCCAAAGTTGAAGTCTCTTTAACTAGCAGGTAGTGGAATTTCGGGAGCTTACTTGTATCAGGGAGTGGACGAGGAGTTGGTGGAACTTAATGTTCTACACGGTACTCGTGAAGCGTTTCCCCCGAGGTAATGCAGGATTTACTGATATCGTCTAGTTTTTTAAAATAATTGACCAGGAACTTGCTCTTTCTTTTTTTCTGATTTCCCTGCATTATATTCCTACAGTACTTTGGTATTAAAAAAACTGCCTCTCTTTCGAATTTGTTAAAAACGCTTTCATGGAATCCTCTGCAGGGCCAGGCTCCCCATCAGTACGCGAAACGACATCTTGTGAAATCCGCCACGCAATGCGTTCCATTGTCTTTGCTTCAAGTTCCTTGTACATGTCGACGGACAATTCGTCTATCTCCTCCTGACTCATATTGTCTGTGGGTTTGAAGTACTCCCACACTAACGCCTTCCCGTCAACCAAAGATTCTCCGATGGCGGCATTTGATCGTTCGGCCTCATTCTGGCCAGAATCATGAGGCGCCCTATGAATGCGATTCACGTGAGTCCAGTTGTTGATTCTTGATATCTCGATATCTCTGTATTTCACTTCTACATTAGAAACACCTACGCCAGGGACCCGCATCAGTGGCTTGAAGTATGTTGTTCTGAAGCTGCGGTAAATGTAAGTTGTCAATAAAGGACGTGATTACGCTACAGAGATCAATGACTTTCTCTAAATGTTCCCAAGGACAATGAGCATTTGCTATGGTGTTTGCATTCATGTCAGTTAATAATTCCTGGATGCTGTTGATAAGACCACGGAGCTCAGTTGCACAAGCAATATCAGCAGCTTGGGTTATTATTGCCTTCTCTTCGTTAAAAGAATTAACTGCACAATTCTTTACTTCATACCGTTTAAACTCACAATCCGGAGAGCTTGTCACACATAATTTATTACATCGTTTTCAATCGTGCATTCCTTAAAATAGTAAACAGTGTCTCGTACACGATGGCAGAATTTCCTCAGTTCTGAAGGGAAGCTACGAAACGCTGTGTTTTGAGACTGTTCGAACAGCTGAGGAACTTCCCATTTGATTTTCATCAAATCTGATGCCCAGACACTTCCCGAACTTCCAATGTAAGCTTTAGGACGCACTGTGACGATCGTTTAGTCTTCTTCATGGATGAACTTTTCTCTATCGCCACCATCTTCAACAATACCATTGATGAATCGAAAAGATGATGGTGTTTGATGGGTCTTGGCTTCGCTAAAGTCGTGCTGGGGAAGCTTCTTCTGCTTTGATTGATCAGTGACATCATATACTACTCCTTTCTTTACAGTACGAGCTCCTACATCGGTTCCAGGTCTAATATATGCCTTGTCATCGAAGCTTATCATTAGACTCCTTGCTTTGTTTTCTTGGCTAAACATGTCAAGTTTGCAATTACGAACATGTGCCCGCTGGTGATGTGTTGCTGCACCTGAGTCATGTTCGGTTTTAGGTGGCTTTTTCGAACAAAATAATCCTTTTCCGCAGTGTGCCTTTGCAGCCCTTGATCTAATATACTTCGGCCTACTTCTGTTCAACACAGTTATTGCTGATTTAATCAACTTCTTTCCTTTTCGGTATAAACTGTAGTTAGCCAAAGACAAAAAATGTTGTTTCTTAACCCTGTGATTGCTGTAAAGCACTGTATCGTGCCGCCGACCATGTGCAGTGCTTGTTTCTTCTATGCATCGAGCAATGAATTCTTCATCATCTGTGTCCAAGGACTTCGGAGCCCCAGCACCAAGCTTACGTCTTTTGAGTCTGTTTTCTTCAATGAGTTGTTTTGCTAATCTCCGTTTCCGTTGTTTTAGCCTTCTGGTACTCTTTGGGTCATTTTGCTCTAGTTCATTCTGAATCCACATCTTCCTTTCCTGTAGGCTCTCCTTTTCGGAAAGAAGATCTGCCTTTCGACCTTCTGCTATCAAACTTCCTTTCCTTGACAACTTATCTTCGATTGTTTATATTTTCTTATCAATTGTTTGCAGTTTTTCTTTGTCGCGAAGCTTAAGAATATCGCCTGCTGCACCATTAGCTTGTTCACATTCAGCGGAAGCAGTGACGATTTTGTTTAGGAAGCCTACGGTATTCTCAGGCTTTATTCCCAGCTCATACGTTTTGTTCCTTGAGGCAGAAGAAAAAAATATTGTCTTCAATACTGATTTATCGTACTCTGTATCCATGCTCTGCAAAACTCGATTTAAAGAGCCTGCATCCAAATGGAATCTTGTAAAAGCGTTTTCTTCTTTCGAAATCAGTCTCTCAAGGTCCAAAAGAAATTTGCCAGTGTCTACAGTGTCATTTTGCAAAATAATGGTCCGATTATCTAGAAGCGATGCTACGTACACACAAAGACCATATTCCTCATGCAGTAGATGATCTCTGAATTCCTTGTCTTCTACATCTCTTCCTACAAAGCCACAAAAAATACCATGTGCATCTCCGTAAGAGAGATGTCCAAACGCATTCTCACCATCAAAAGACGCCAATAGCTGCCTCAGGATGTATAGCAATCCCTCAAGAATTCGACATTTCGACGTATTTTTCCGGTAAAATTCAAGAAGTCCTTCAAGCTTCTCCTCGCTGTCACTCGCCTTGCATGACTGTAACGATATTCGAATTTTCTCTGTCAACCTAGTCGCTAGCCTGCTTTTGGTTCTTTTCTCTGAGAAACTTAGCTTTTTTTGAACATTTTCTGGGTTTACAGAGGATTTTCCTCCTTCACTACGTGCAGCACATCTAACAGAGGATTCCGGATCCGCCATGTTGATTTTGAGCCTTCAGTTGTTTTGATCAGCAGCCAAACTAAATTTCCACTGGCCAATGATTGCGGGCTCAAATTTTATATTCAAACAACATGGCGAACGAGAGAGTTGAACATGTTAAAGGAACTGCCAATAATCAACCGACATCTGTATTTTTAGACTTTGCTGATTTTAAAAAATTGACATCAGCCTTTGAGATCTTTGGTGTCAGCAAATTTGACCATTTGCAAGATGTTAAGGAAGAAGATTTACAAAACTTTGGTATGTATTTCGATCTAATATTTGTAATGCCGTATTTACTTTACTGTTCATTGTTGAGAATGGCATTCTCTTACAAACTTCTCTATGAAAAAAGAAGACTATTTTAGTTTTTATATATCTTGCGATATTTTAGAAGAGTGTGACAAAATTAATTAGTGAAGCTAAACTTTTATTTCTTAGCATTACTTTTGCTTGTCGATTTTATCATAGTAAATGACTCCCTTGAAATGCTTAACTGTTGTTCTAATGCCACCGTACTATGCAAGAAATACAACAACAACAACAAAAACAACAATTTTATTAATGGGTCAATCCACAGTATTTTATACCTGAACAACTGATTTTAAAATGTTTTGTGACAAACTGAAAATGTCAGTAAAGTTGTTGCTTAATGTCTGCAATTTTTTTTAAAGTGTAATTAGGGAAGATAGAATGTCAATGAAAGTGTATAAATTATAATAAATTATAGAAAATGAAAAAATGGCCGTTGCGGAGAAGACAAACACATATCTTGTTTGGATATAAAATATAAACTAGAATCTTTTAAAAAGTTGCCTCAACACAAAGTACTACTAGTATTGTTTATACAACAGTGGGTACAAGTTGACTCTTTGGAAAGTTTGTGTAATAGATCTATTTCAATTGCTCAATGTCTTCTCCGCAACAATTTGACACTTAAAGTTCCTGTCATTTGTAGCTCAATAAAATAAATTCTTTAATTCTCTGATAACTTCTAATTTGTTAATCTGGTTTTATAATGCTGTGGTGACATACTTCTCAGATCATTGCATAATATTTTTGCAGCCATTTTTTTGTTGTTGCGGAGAAGACATTCTGTTGCAGAGAAGACAGATATGTCAACGATTTAATTTGTAATTTGCTCAAAGTGTATTACTAATTAGCAAACAATGAAATTTTACATTAGATTATTGCAAAATGAGAACAAGTGGCATATCTATAATAGTTAAAATAGTTTCAATTTATGGTTAAGTGGCCTGTACAGGGCACAGCTGGTTTCATGCTTGTTCACAGCAAGGTTTGAAAAAGTTCTGACTTTCTAATTTTAAAGTGTCTCAAAATCCTGAGACTAAATCAGATTTATATAATATAACATTTATACATTAATTTCTTAATGTTATGAATGAAAATAAGAAAAACAATATGATTTATTTGAGCACTAGTAATTTAAAAACAAAATTATTTCAACTCAGTTGCCCAATCAAAAACGAGGAGACTGGTACTAGCTCATGCACTATGAGCATGTGCAGTAGGGACAATGCCACGTGCTTCATTAAATATGGCTACTCTTTTTAGTTTTCAAGTATTTTACTAGTTATGTAGCTAATACTTCTTTCATTGCCCAGTCATGTCTTCAAACACTGAGAGAAGTAAGAAATATAGACAAAAGTTAAAAAATGATGAAGGGAAACTAGCTGCATATCAAAAGAAAGACAGA
Source organism: Zoanthus sanctaehelenae (assembly GCA_028564885.2). Classification (NCBI taxonomy): domain Eukaryota; kingdom Metazoa; phylum Cnidaria; class Anthozoa; order Zoantharia; family Zoanthidae; genus Zoanthus; species Zoanthus sanctaehelenae. Next base: position 8,828 of record JAOTRI020130760.1, read on the forward strand.
GAAAGAAAAGCAAAGCAGTATGCTGAATCCAGAGCCAAGTTGTCTTATATTTATGAAATAAAAACAGCAGCTGGCCAAGCAGAAATATAGAGCAAGTCTGAAAGCCCAAAAAGCCAACACAACAAAGAAAGAGCTTAATATCTTTAACCACATTTAAGAGCCCTCAAAGTTTTGGCAAAGCTGTTACCAAGGTGAAAAGGAGCTTACCACGTAGCCCTTCAAAAGTACCAGAAGTTATTTCACACAATGTTACCATGTTCACACTGTGCAAATTAATGCAAACATGTTGGTTGTTTCAATTCAAGAGCATTCATACACTAAATAAGCTGGCTACCCCCCACTGTTTTGTCCATTACTATAATTCAATAGTCTCGATAAAAGACACTGGTTTGAATTGGTTTTCCATAAAACAAAACTTTTACAGCATTTAAGCTGTTTCATATCACTTGAGGATTAAATATAAAATATATTTGCAATAGTTTTGTTATACATAAATTTTTTCCTTTCCGCAACGTCCTCTCCGCAACATAGAAAAGTTCCCATAAAGTCATTTTTAATGACAATAAAATCAGTGTAATAATTACTTTTTGTTTTGAATAAAAAATAGACATAATACTATGTAATATAAAAACTAAAACAAACTTGAACAGCTTTTACATTCAGAGAACTTTAGGCTTCAATTTGTTTTATCAAATGAACCAGATTTTCTGTGTCTTCTCCGCAACGGTCATTAACTACTTCACAATCACTAACGAGTTTGATTCAGAGTGAATGTCAACATCTTTGCACATAGCTTTAATGGGTATCTATATAAAAAAGAGAAAATTGAACTGCTATGAAAAGTCGGTTTTATACCAGGGCATGATCTTAGTCTCTAAATTGTTTTCTCCGCAACGACGGAATACTGTGGACTGACCCTAATATATTAAATAAAAGAACTAAATACAGATGATTGCTACCCACAATTAGCCAAAAAAACACTATTCGAGGCGGGATCAATACTAATATAGTTTAATTAATGTACAAAATTATGAGAAAAAGTCCAAATCAAATAGCGTGGTTTTCATAAACCCGTGAAACATAGCTTAATAGTCAAGGTGTAATAGAAAACAAAAGAACACAAAGAAACAAACTAAATAGCATGATATAGTGCTAATTATGCTACAATGTATTCCACGGGCTTATGAAAACCGCTCTAGTGCACCTGTTACATACTATGGAGACTCTTATTGTGAATATTTTTAGAAATATATATAATTAGTGTCTTGAAAACATATTATTTAATAAACACGTACAAGAGTACCAATTTTTAAATCATTTGAGAAAAATCTTTCTGAACCACACTTTTTTTCTTGATAAATGCATGATTGTAAAAAGTATATATTTATTTCCATTTTAAGGTTTATCTGATATTGAGAGGAGACGATATAACCGTAAAAAGCTAGACTTTTAGTCAGATTTCATTGTGCCCAACAGCTCTGTGGTGCAAACAGCAACTGAAGTGGCCATATCAGCAGATGAGCGTATTCTGGGGATGGGACCCTTAAGACCCTACCGGTCACCCCCTCCATGGAAAACAACAGCAATGTGCTTTGTACCAAATGCTACTACGCCAAGGGCAGTATTTATGAATTTGTTTCTTCCTGAGTTTTACAAATCGAAGTTAAAACTGAGCAAGAATGCAAAAGATTTTGTAAAAGATTTTCATGGCAAAGGGAGAGAGCTCTATCAGGCAAAGCAGTCTATTGATGACATTGAAAAGCAAATTAATTCAATGGTTGGGAATACCAATGATCCAGCTTTTCCAGGAGCCTTACTTCAAGCTGCAAACCTATTACCCAGTGATAATATCAGGATAAAAAACAGTATTGCAAGGTCTGAGAAAATTGCTGAAAAGTTGAATTTGACTACGGATAACATAATAACCCTAGTTGGTAAGGTGTTTAATACCTTGGACGTCTCAGGGAAGGTAACCAAGAAGTCCACAAAGTTTTCGAAAAACATATAGGACGAATCAACATTCTCAAAAACAAATTGAACAACCTGCTTGCTGAGCTAAACAAGAAAAAAGAAAAATGCACCAGAGTATTCAAGACTACATTTAATAAGCCCTATTCAAGAAAGCGCAAACAGAAACGAATAGAAGGAAAGCAGCAAAGACAAAAAAAACGTTATGAAATGAACTGTAAATAATTAATCAAAACAATTGCACCTAATTATGAGCCTGGAGATGAGGAGCCAATCAGTCCGTTTGACTTGCAGACAGAGAGCATCTGCAGCTTGTCAACAAGACAGCTTCCATCATTAAATATGCATTTGACCAAGGTTTATTTTCCACTGCAGCAAAGGAGCTGATAAATGAATACCTGCCAGAACCTCTGCGTACCAATGATGCTGATGAAAGTGATGATGAAGATGATAATGCTGGCACTGTTAGTGATGAAGATAGAGACAATACAGCATGTGAAGTCCTAACTTTGCAATAAATTCTGTTGTCTTTTCATGCACCCTTAGTTGATATTGTAATAAACACAATTTATATAAAATATACAGACAGATCTTGTCCATTTTTTCCTGACCCCCCCTCACAAGGGGTGCTCATTTTTTC
>JAOTRI020130771.1:0-11434 GCA_028564885.2 Zoanthus sanctaehelenae
TTGAATACAAACCAACTGAAGGTAAGCTCTAATTTAGCTGTGTAATCTATGTTCAAATTTTGATTTGACCCCCCTGAGCTTGGTGCGGGTCAAGGTTTGCACTAATTGGGAAAATGCCTGGATCCACCCCTGCTAAGGTACATCCCTAGTGAAAATATTATGTGTTCACTATGAACACTGTACCCTTTTTGGTTGCGGAAGCTTGACAACCCATGAAGGTGGAACAATGACGTTGGCAAGTGGTCCTAAATCACAGAACTCTTCAATTTTCTCTATTCCAAAGCAGTCTTTCTTATTGTGGTACTGCAATATTAAAGAAAAGAAAGAAAGAGTCTTACGGTATGGACAGGAGCTTTACATCTGCTTCAGAAGATTTGATATCTGAGACATGTCAGATTCACACATTTAAGGTTTCCATATAATCGCTGGGATCGCTGGGATCGCCAGGATCGCTTAAAAATGTGTTCAGCGATCCCAGCGATTATATGGAAATCAAATTCTATCTTTGGTAGTGATCCCAGCGATCGCAGCGATCAGGATCGCTGGGATAGAACTTGGTTCTATCCCAGTGATCGAGATTCAGAAAATTTTTAATGGAAATCACATTCAGCGATTCCAGCGATCGAGGGTTAAATGTTAACTCAGTGTTAACGCATCATGTTTCAGGCACGAGCTTGGCGTCAAATCAGTCTCATGCCTATAATATTCCAGAATTCGACTGGCATTTTTACCGTGTAGTTTGAAATGGCTTCAGAGCGTGGTTCTGCCGATGTTGCTGGCTTTATGGAGCAAGTGCAAAAGTACGACAGCCTATATAACAAATTTAGCAAAAACTACAAAAATATATACACAAAGATGAACTGTTGGAGAAAAGTAACCGACAAGTTCGACAAGAGTCCGGAAGAGGCGGAAAAAAATTCTCGACGCTCTTTTTCTTTCTCGGCGATCACAGCGATCATATGGAAATCACACAATCGCTGGGATCGCTGGGATCGCCAGGATTGCTGGACAAATTTTTCAGCAATCCTGGCGATCCTAACGATCTCAGTGACTATATGGAAACCGGGCTTTAAGGAGGTTATACTTTTGCTGGCCCAAAGTTTTTATGAATAAATGTTTAATTCTTACCGCTGTTTTACACCATGAGCAACTGATTGCAATAATGTCCTGTTGGAAAAAAAAATTTTCTAAATATATTCTGAACAGAAAAAAGAAATTTATTAGTAAAATTGCACCAGTTACTGTTACAACCTATAACGTCAAAAAAGAGTTTTAAATAGAGAAACGTTCAGACTTTGAATAAAGTTGTCGTGGGATATACCTTCCAAGATTCGCAACTTTAACGCATATGATTGGCTAGCTTGTTATGCACTCAAGGTATGCAAGCTATTCGTCTCTGTGACGTAATTTTGTTTATAAACTTTAAAAGCGACATGAAAAAAAAAATAGCAAGTTTTGCTAAAATCTCCGCTCTGATTGGAATTCAAACTTAAGCTATTACAAGAAAATGATCATATCTTTATCTAGAAACCACATTATCAGATTGTAAATTATAACGTTTTTAATTTTAATACGTTTGTTTTTTAATAAATTTCTTGCATATTCTCTGTGTTAAAGCAAACAAAATGATTTTATTGTTAATTTGTATCTTGATGGTAGCCACAGGACTCGAATCTTCCAGGCCGCAAATAGGCACTTAAGTTTCGGCTCTTCACAAATCAAGAAACATTTTCGAAAAAAATACATTAAAAAACAAACTAACAAAGTATGTATATTCCAATAATGTCAGGAAATGATATTTAAAGTAGCTATGTTACGGTCATGAAATGTAGCAGAGTTTGTTTACAATAAAAAAGGTCCATAAAATGAACTAACATCTACAAGGGAAACTGAAAAGTAGTTCCTTAATGTTCATTTTAGATATAAAAAGTAAGTGCTGTGAGTACACTATTTTGTTAATACTACTCTATTTCCAGCAAATTTAAAATGTATTTAGATTTGAACTGCTGATCGCATGTATCGTGAGTACTAAAATGCTACTAGTGACATACTTGATTCGACTATCTTTACAGTATGGAATTATGCCGCTGATCATATGTATCGCATGTTCGTTGCTATTACACTGTGTTTGGAATAGCAGGTTACTCGCTTAGCTCGAAGCAACTGCAGTATGATAATATTGTTGCGATGAGATTACATACGATCGTCACACTTTAAGTAATTGCATAGGACTTGCCTTGAAAAAGGGCCATTCAGGTTTCAACGGGACATACTGATACCGTGGCCTCTACGACAACAGTACAGTATTCTTTTAAGCTAACGTGCAGGCATACATTCAGTAACATACATTACATCTACCATTGAAAGAATAACAGTCTTACTCGCAATCTATAATAACCTTGCGGTTAATCAAGGTATATAGGTTGTTAGATAGCTTCCTACGTTAGTTGTGCTATCACAGCTAATGAAAAGATGCAACCATTGGGATAGGTAGAATACCTTCTCAAAAGTCTAAATTTATAAATTTATATTTATCTCCAGCAGCCGTCCATCATCCAAAAACAAAACCAAACAAAACTGCCCCTTGGCGACCCACATTAGTGGCAGTGCTCAAAATAACAAAGCTTCGTGGTCACTTTTTTGCGATTTGAAAAGTAGTGGTAAGGTACAGCAACAATTTTTGTTTGTTTTTTTTTAGATGCCGGATATAAAACTTGGTCACAAAAATGGAACCGCTATGTAGAGGTTCAATAGAAAGCGGCTACTGGCGATGAACAGCCGGCTACTTTACTTTATCCCGCCGCCTATTTCGGATAATAAGTTGAATGTTTTGGATTAGTTATGCTTAAAATCAAAGGCTCTCTGAGCCACTTCATGGATGAATATAAATTTTACAACAAAGTAGTATTGCATTACAAAATTAATTAGCTTGTAGTAATGGTAACCAAACGTCTTGAGTTTGCATGTTGTGAGAGCCCGAGTTCAAACTCCGTGAAAGGATTTTTTTTTCTTTTTTTTTTCTTCTTTTTCATTTTTATCTTATGGATGACGTTAGTCATCGATGAGGTTTAGGAGTGAGATGAATTCACTCGCTCACTCGGCTGCAAACTTTAATCGGGTTATGAATGTATGCATAAACTTATAAATTTACAAGGAAAAAACGTTTTCGAACACTTCAACCGAACTCGGTCTCGAACCCGAGATCGAACCGGGGACCTCTTGCTTCTAAACCTGACGCACTAACCACTAGGCTATGCTGAGATTTGCGAATATAAAGTCAAAAGTTTTTAATATATTTTATACGTCATGGATTTGTAACGCATGCGCACTTTCGCATAATTGGGAAAAGACACTGAAAGTATATACAAATAATTAGAAACATAAAATTTAAAAAAGAAATTTAAAAAAAAAACAGAAAAAAAACAGATGACAATCTCTTCACGGGGTTCGAACTCGGGTTCTCACAACCTGTATACACAAGACGTTAGCACTACGCCACACATGCAATGCTAACAATTGCTTACAAAATTTATAGTTTCAGCGACAATATAAGATACGAAAATATATTAGAAAAGAAAAATTGAGTATAAAGAAATTAAATAAAAAACAGAAAAAAAAGAAAAAAAGTTTTCACGGAGTTCGAACTCAAGACGTTACCATTACTACCAGCTAATTAATTTTCTAATGCAATACTACATTGTTGAAAAATTTATATTCATCCACAAGGTGACTCAGACAGCCTTTGATATCTATTTAATTTCTTTATATTTAATTTTTTTCCAATGTTAAAGTTGACTTCTAATATAATTTTGTATATGCAAGTGTGGCCTAATGGTAACGTCTTGTGAGAGCCCGAATTCGAACTCCATGAAACTATTTTCTTTTCTGTTATTTTATTTTTATTTTTTTTTCAAATTTTATGTTTCTAATTACTTGTTTATACAGTACTTCCAGTGTTTTTTCCATTTATGCAAAAGTGCGCATGGGTTACAAATACATGACGTATAAAACATATTAAAAAATTTTGAACGTCTATTCGCAAATCTCAACTAGCCTAGTGTTGGTACGTCAGCTTTATATTAGAAGCAAGAGGCCCCGGGTTCGATCCTAGTTTCAAAACCGGGTTGAACTATTTGAAAACGTTTTTTCCTGGTAAGTTTATAGGTTAATGCATACGTTAATTACCCGATTAAAAGTTTACAGCCGAGTGAGTGAGCGAGTGAATTCATCTCATTCCTAAACCTCATGGCGATGACTGACGTCTTGGCATATTTTAATTTCATTTTTGGCATATTTTGAAAGCACATTGTTAAAGTGTTCAATACATTGTAGTGTAGGTTATGCAGTTATTTACAGACAGCCTAAAACCTGTTGAATTCGTGAGAACTTTGCAGCTAATCTTGATGATAAGAAACATCCAATATCAGTTATATATGGACTGCTTTATGCCTAGTTTCCCTAGCTTTTCATTTCCGAGTGCATGTTTAGAGTCTCGCGCCTTTGGCGTTTGTTTGCCTAGATACCTATTTTTCAAACACAGACTGCTATTCAAAAACTTACTGAAAGTCCTGGCTATATGGAAGCTTTAGTCATAAATGGAAAGATTTAGTCGCATATTCGATCGTGTCTGTCAAAATTTCGAGCGATGAGGGGGGTAGAATGATTGAAATTTGTTGTAACCTGAAAATAAAACCACGGCTGGAGATTAAAAACATAATCTGGTTGCAAAAATTTAGTTACAAAATTCTAAAAAGTTGATGGTACGGTAGCAACTTCTGGCGCATAGTTTTTGTTTTGTTATCTGTTGGTCAAGGTGATTGGTCGCAAAATTACGACAGCTGTTGAAGTTTTTGTAGCAGATGCAACCGATTTTGAGCCCTGAAAAGATTCATGTACACTTTCTTACACAAGAGTACAATACATTACAAAAACCCATGACCATTTTTACACAAGAACAAAAAAAATTATCAAAAGTTTAGTTTTATGCTGCGTCACAGTAGATAGACTGTAAAAGAGTTTGTGACATATTATTCAAAATGCTCTTAACAGTGCAACCTGAATATATATTTTATGACATAGTGAAAAAAAATAAGCAATGTTTACCTTGTTTTGAAATGAAAGCATATGTTGAAACGACTGCAAACCAAAAAAATACATTTAGTGCCGACTACTTCTAAGCAACAAAATGCAGGTTAGCTGGGTTTACTTAACAATACCCATCAGGATTCCTACAAACAGATTTATGAAATTTGTTTTTCACTGAAACAGCGTAACACTTATCTATTTGTAACTGTTAACGTTTTTAAACGTAAACAGATTAAAAAGATTAAATCAATGCAGTAGTTTCAGTCTTACTTTGCCACATGAGTTACATTTCCCATCTTGTTTCCGTCGATGAACCCAATGATGTCGCACAGTGTTCTAAAATGAAATTCATCATTCAACATAAATTATGTGGAAACCAACAAGTTCATACACTAAAAAATATATCAACAACATACAGTAAAATGAAAGTCAAAGAAATTAACAGCAAGTACTGTCCATTCCTTATTTCTATAACTCAGAATGAAGAAAATATTTTTACAAATATTTTTAATTTTAGAAATATGCATAACATTCGTGGAGATTAGGAGGTAATTATTCTATATATAGCTTTGCCTGTTGAGATTAGAGTGCAATTGCAATTTACATGCAATTAGTTGTTCTTTAGTTTGAAACACATAAAATTTATTGTCTTAACAAAATCCTAGCCTCAGAAAATGTTCCGAAATACTCTTACAATCTGGCCAATTTTCGACTCGATATTTTAATATATGTATCTGCAAAAAAAGAAAAACGACTGAAGTCTAGCCTAAATGTAAGTTACAAGTAGTAACATAATACCCAACACCCATTTGGTACAACAGCGAGAAAACATCTATTACAATACTTGTTTTAAACTGAAAGTGTTATTACAACAATAGTTGGACAATGATGGACAGCTGTCAGCAAGTTATGTGATTAAAACTTTTCTTTTGAAACCATCAACATCTCTAAAATCAGTAGTAATAATCAAAGTTGAACAGTAAAGCAACAAAATAATTAATTGTATTGCATAAACTCATCTTCAAAATGAATACAACATTTTACCTCATGGAAACCTTTGGAGTTAATTTCTCTGAACGTTAGTTTGCACTTGAAGTTTATCTGCAAAAAAATTAGAAACTGGTATATCACCTTTCTAATCCAGTCAAACCTATTTTGCTCAAACTAGTTTTCCATAAATAAAATTAATGATTTTGCAACTTTCGAGCTACAGTACAAAACAGCAACTAAGAACCTGCATTTTCGGTAGTTAGGCTAAACAGGTTCTTAATAAATAAAAGGTAGTAAACAGAATTTTAGGCTATTTAGATTCTCAAAGTGAATTCTTATTCCTGGTCAGTCATTAGTCTATACTTTTTATTGTCTTCATAATGGTGTGCTGTCTTCATGTTGCTTAGTAAATGCTTTGTTATTCTACATATCTTGCACTTGTTTTCTTCATGCTTTAATGTAACTTCTTAGACTAAATAGGTTCTTGTTTATAGTGGGTATAAATGAACTATTTTAGGCAAATAGGTTCTTAATTTATAGGTTCTTTGATGCGGGTTGTTACTGTAGTCATTTTACACGTCAAAATTTGGTCACATATCAAGAACACTCATGCATGATTGGAACACAACGGAATGAAAACAATTCCATAACTTTTCCCTGATTTTTCCCTGATCTAGAGATAATTTCAGTGACGTTAAACATACAAGCATAAAGATAATAAACCCGCTATTTCTACGAAACGCAATTTATTTTACTGTAAACAACAGAAGACAACTTAACTCTTAGTACAATGTCACTTCAATTATCTGGATATTCCTCTACGATTATCTGACCACAGGCAAAGTAAGTACTGGCCTTTTCTTTGACGAAATCTCTTGAAGACTTATTTCACAGCATTGCATTCCACAGAAACTAAGTTCATAACAAATATCACAATACTAAATGAACGTTGAAAATCCCTTCTCTTGTAACTTGTCACTAAACACACAATATCACTTGTGAAACAATTAATTGGGTGGCATTCAACTTCACAAATTTTCCGTATAATTTCGATCCTTGTAACACTCCCCATCTTGAAAAAACAAGTTTGTAGAATTTTCTTTGTTATGATCTCACACTCAAATTCTTCAAAGGCAGTTAGCAATTAAGTTTTCCTTTCCCTTTATGTGTTACATCTAAGTCGTACTCTTGAAGTATCAAACTCAGCAATTGTTGATTCTTGTCCTTTAACTTGTGAACAAAAACAAGAGAATTATGATCGATGAAAACTTTGATCGGTAAACCTGAAGTGACGTAAACTTCAAAATGCAGTAGGGCTAACACTAACGCCAAACATTCTTTCTCAATGGTGGAGTAAGTTCTCTTGCTTTTAATTAACTTTTTTATAAAAAAATTAACAAACAGGATGATCTAATACATCTTTATCTAACTGTAGGAGCAGAGTATCAGGACCAGTATCACTTGCATCTACAGCTAACTTGAACGGGGCATTGAAAACAGGACCTGTACACAATGGGAAACTGTTCACTAACACTTTTAGTTCTTGAAATACCTTCTGACATTTGTCGCACCACAAAAACTTGTTTTCTGTTTAGTAAGCGAGTCAGAGGTTCAATGACTGTAGAGAAATTTGGGCCATTCCGTGGAAACGCATTAGTTGCTTTTTGTTTTCTGGTCGTTCAGAAATAGCACTGGTATTGGCATCAACTGGTTTCACTTTTCCTTTTTCCTTGCCCAATCACATGCCCCGAGTATTATGTACGCTTCCAATTCTTGGCGGTCAGCAATACCTTTGTTGATGAGGTGCTGAAAAGTGGCTGACGGATTTTTCATACTAATACAGTGGAACTTGCCAAAAACCTTAACAAATCAAACTTGATGACGTATCTTGCATTTCCCGCTTTGGGAATAAAGTCATCCATATGTGGTGCTGGAAAAGTGTCTGATTTCCTAACACTGCTCACTTTTTGGTAGTCTGTACACATTCTGAAAATACTGTTTGGTTTTGGCACTGAAATACAAGGTAGACTTAGGCTTTTGTAACTTGGCTCAATGAATAGAAGTGAAAACTTTTGACCAGGTTCAAAACTACCCTAAGAAGTATTTATATAATGCCTCACTTTCATAGATTTCTGGGACAACTTTAGATTAGCTCTACCTAATTTTCAAGCTTAGCAGCCAAGTCAACGTCAGCTGAAACGTTCAGTGGTCTCCATTTTCACAATAAAACTCCGTTTTTTGTGAAGAAACAAACAGGATTCTGTGAAACTCCCTCTGGAATAACGGCGAGATCTCCAGGTATCTCTGTTGCTCAGCTGCGAGGTGTGATTTGGAATTCATTTCAGCATCCTTTCTCAAACAGCTGATATCATCACCATCTTCTGATGATTTGTTCCAGACAAATTATTTGGGATTGCTTCCTCGAAAACTTGACTGATGAAGGTATCTTTTAAGTTAACATCTTTATCTTCATCACTTGATTTCTCCTTACACATAGCACGGGTTACAGCACACGCAGGACACATATTTGGAATTTCCTTCTGTACTGGGTAAGTCAGCTGCTCTACATAAGATATGTCAGTTGCAATAGGATTGATGACAACTCTATCTTCAGCCAAATTGTTTCCGACAAGATGCTGAAGAAAAGGTAACTAGGATCCAAGTTTGACGTTAAAGTGCTACTGACATGGTTTTAAAAAAATCCTGAATACTTAAGGTTAACCGAGATGTGTTATAAGGGGCAATAAAAATTATTTCAACATTCTTATCGGTTTTTGAGATAAACACATTCAAAGTCGACAATTTTCTTGCTATTTTCTTGATAACCTGCCAGCACGAAGTGGAGGCTGTGACGTCACACCGAGAACTCGCAGGAACTCTAGATTAAAAGTGCTGTCGCACCAAGTCATTCTGTATTGTTTTTTACTTGTTATTTCTTTTTTATCGTTTTTGGCATGCCAAGTCATTGTGTTGCCGTATATTGAGATCTTTTAGACAACTAGCTGTATGAGTTTAGTCCGAAAATGGACACAATTTGTTACGAAAATGCGAAAACTTAAAGCTGGAAACCTTCGCAAAGTACAGTTCATTGTAGCAGGCACTGTAAAGATGAGTTCTTCTTTTCCTGGAACAATTTACAACGGGTTTCAAAAAAGTATGTATTGAAATTAGAAGATTTTTTAATATAATTGTTTTTATTCAGCGCAGACGTCTATAAAGAGAATTTGTTAGACTTTAACTTTCGAAACGGGATCTTGCTAAATAACAAAACAGCGTAGCACTCTCTTTTAATTTGTCCTCAATTACATAGCAAAAACCGAGTTCTTGATATCGTAAAATAATTATAAGTGAATGGGATTAAAGAACATTTTAAGATCATTTAGTCTTTACTTTTTTTAGAAAAACAACTCAACATTTTTGTAACACAAAGATAAAGAATTTGATGGCCAACTTGAGTTAATTATAAAAGTGCACAGCAAAAATAAGGTTGGGTAGTGGAAAAGTAATCTAGAAAATAGCTTATTACGTTTTTTTTAATTCAAGCGTTGGCCAATCTGTAAGCCAATAACAATACGAAATAGGAATCTTTACTCAGCAAGTCACAAATTTCAATATTCCGTTAGAAAGAATGAAACTGGAAATAACAGAGTTTTTATAATAAAACAACAAGTCTAAAGCAACGGGAATTGCTTTAAAAATAATTAAGTCACTTATATTTAATTCTGAAAATTTTAAACTTGTGAAAAGACAGGACTACCACCTTCCTAGTATAACAACAACTACAGTGTCTTGTGTCGTGAGTTGTGTAAGATCGAGCGGCCGAGCTTTTATAATTTGATAGTTGTTGCCTATAATGGGTATTTATTTTTATTTGGTGCTTTTTAAATCCGGTTTGAAACAGAAAAATTTAGCTAAATTCTGTAACTATACCACTACATATAATATAAAAATATATGAATAACTTAAAAAATAAAGATCAGCCGGCACTTTGTATGAAAACTTGATGGTCCGCTATAAAGTTATGAATCGATAGCTTTAAGAGTTTTTTTGGTATTTGGCTGATTCAAATGATTAAACGTAAATGAGAGTTTTTTGTAATAATCAAATTTTAATTACGTTCATACGGACATATCTATTTGAAGTAATGGTTAATTCTTTTCAATATTTGGACGCTCCTAAAAATGCGTTTTTAAAATTACTTGACAGTTTACCCACTATTTCTGGCGGGTGGCTCACAAGATCACCCGGAAAAGCCTTGCAATTTTATATAAATACTCCAATAACGTTTCTTTGTCGCGCCTAAATAACGAATGTCACTCCTAAAGAACGGTTTAACAAATTATAGGGAAGGCAATTTAAATACTGGAAAATGTGATTTTCTTTGCCTACAGTAGGGGAAAATGGGCCTTAATACTACACACAACACAAGATGGAACAACAACACGAATATAGCGGATGACATAGCCATGTATACCAACCATACATACAGTTATTAGGCATTATGGTGGTACTTCGATCTGCTGTAGGCTTGCGTACAGGTTGTATTAAATAATGTTACTTATACTGTAAACACGTAAAACCGCAAAACATAAGTATAGGAACAAACAGCCTAAAATTCAACTGTCAAAGCAGCCTGAAAGCAACTGTCAAAGTCGCTTCACTTTAGTAAAACAGTTGTAAAAGTCAATTAAATCCGGATAATCGCAAATTGTTCAGAAAAATAGTTAACTTAATTTTCCTTATGATATGAATTTGTACAGTAGTACATGACTCACCAGTGTTCGCCAACCAACTTGAAGCTCCTTCGATTTCACTCACTTCTTCGTCTCTGCCTTAAATTTTAGTTGGAAAATGTAAGGTTTAATCCCCGTGTTGTTTTCTTCAACTGAGTTTTCACCGCTGTCCACCAATAAACTGTGCAAATAGTGTTTCTGAAACCATGTCAGTAGCACTTTAACAGGTCCAGTAGATATCTCCTCAGAAATGCCAATAACAGAGACTGCGAAGCTCTAGTATCTCGAAGAACTTTAATAGCAACTACTATACGTCACACAAAGCACTTTAGAGCGATACTGAACCTTCATGAATGAAGGACTCAAACATCTCCTTAACAGGTCTTGAAGTAGGAATGACTAATTTGCAAGATATTTCTTCTTTAGTAAATCCGGTTTTTTAATCTCCCGCAGCCTTAGGTGTCAGACGTGAAGCAGCAATAAAACCGATTGGCTTGGAGTCTGTGTGACCTTGTTGTCTTCTCGTTTTTAACTTTTCAGGACATTATGCATGGTTCGCACAGGAATCAAAGAAAAAAATTCCAGGACTTTTCAAGGACTTTTCAAGGAGTTTTTGGGTATTTTCA